>JAEQBH010001919.1:0-125438 GCA_016808115.1 Tetrastigma voinierianum | reverse complement strand
CTCATATCTTAAGCAATCTGGGACCACGTTGATGGATTCCGCGCCTAGGAACCCACTGCTTGTTGTCTCCTTGGCTGCTTCTATAATCGTGTCATCTTGAACTGCTTCCCATTCTCTGTCGTCAATTGCCACCATTCTCAGCGGCTCCATGACTCCCTTTGACTCACAACAATCCCTGAGCCATAAGAGCCCCCACAAGAGTAGGCCAAAAAGCAGAGAGGAAGGGACTTTTCTAAAGGAATTATATTATACCTGGACGCAATAACAAGGCTATGACTGTCTTCCTCATCATCCTTGGGAGCCTTCTCCTTAGGTTCCTCCTCGGCACCACTAGCGTGATGGAGACTTTCCGCAAGGCCAGCAGTAAGAGGCCTAGATGCGGCCCATGGCCCAAAAAAACCTTGGTTATCTAGTCTAAAAGACCCCACCTGTCCCGTCTCGACTTCTTGGGCCATTAGAAGGGGTCCTCGAGCACAAACCCAGGTCGAGTCTTCAAGGGGGCCCGATCTGCTTTCTTTGACTCACCTATAATTGATAGATCATTGGATCCCTCTTTTATTGGGTTGATAGAGGAGCCATTGGGCTCATTTGGACTTTTAGATAGCCCATTGCTAGCACTTACGGGACCGTTTCTTGCATTTGGGCTGACCCCTTCAATTATGGCCTTCTTTGAGGAATTTGATTTCGTAAGGAAGGCAGGCGGGTGAAAGAGAGGCAGTGGATCCACAAGCGAGTCTCGAGGCCGGCCTTCGATTCCTTTGATTGAGGTGACTCCACCACTCTTCCTTTTGACACATGCCCCTACTGCCATGCTTACCCCCTCCCTGTGCCTTGCTCCACGTGTTTTGACTCGCGTGTGTAGTGGAGTCATCTTCCACCTCAGGATCTGATTTCCTTAGCCTTGGTTCTCTCTTCACAGGAAAGACCTCTGCTTCCCACGCCTTCATCTCCCACCATAGTTGCAGTTCGTAGCTCCTCTCCCTCGCCAGAATGTTGATTGAACTTAGCAAGATCTCCCCTTTCAAACTTACTAGCAATCTGGCCTAAGCAACTCCAGTTCGAAGCGCCGTTTCTTTGTCAATGGAGGTGAAGCCCCCGCATTCCTCCCCTATTAGTTTCAGTATTTCTTTCGTCCATAGATGTAGGGGTAGTCCAACCACTTTGACCCACGCTTCTTTTACTCGATCTCTGGTTTTGACGCACCCCGATTATGGGTTCCACATCTCCAAATCTAGAATCCCTCCCCAAAAACATCTTGGTTCCATGTCTAGGGCACGAGCCTCTTCCAGGAGTGTGAACTCAGAGAGTATAAGATCTTCGTGCAAGGATGCAACTAAACCACCCCCCTTTTAGCCTCCAAGCATCCTTAGCCCAAGATTCCACCTCTTTCGTCATTGGCCTAGGGGCAGGAACTTTTCTCCATTTTCCCACCAAGCAGGTTACGCAGCACCTAAAAAGAATCCTTTGGAACCGAATGAAGCTCATCCATCAAAGGGCATTACTAACACAACCTCGGGAGCTTCTTCGGATTACGCTCCCGATTTTATACAAGGCTTTTCCTCTAAAATTGCTTGTCTCCTTGGGGCAATTTTCTCTTGGATCTACTGAATCTCTAGTGCTCTCAGTTTTTCTGTCAAGAGATCCCAACCCCTTACCAAGCCGCTCTCCTCAGGGAAAATCAGTAGGTGTCTTTTGCCTTCTCCATCCCTTACAGAGCAAAGGAGGAACCTTCTCGCCCCGTTTTCCTGACATTCCAACCTGTAGAATATGTTGTTTTCCTTCCATCTACTAGCCACTTTTCTGGAATATCTTCCTTATAGTATCTAACAATACCCTTTAGCAAAGATTGTAGACCCACTTCCCCGAAGCGGATCCAGGAGATCATACCCTTGCATCTTTCTATGATGGTGGCCTTCAGTTTTCTTCCAACCCTCTATGTTAAGAGCTCAAAGGAAAACAATTTTTTCCCTTGTGTCTATAGGTGGTTGGCCTACTTTATGAAGTTGATTCTCAATAGTAAGCCATAATAAGCATGTTGTTCCTTTCAATTTTGCCTTTACAAAATGATCTTTTCTATTTTCCAGCATTGTATATCACTCAAAGTAATCTTCTATTGGCATGATCCCATTAAGAAAAGCAGTTGTTTTACCCCTTTTTTGCTTCCCTGTCATAATATTGTCATGCTCTTCATGTGATTGATTGGGCGATTGTCTAAATTGATTGCTTGTAATCTCATCTTCAATGGGTTGTTTTTCTTGACTCTTTTCTACTAATTTTATGATTTCGTTAGGTTTGCTATTTAGTTAGTTCTATTATAACATCTTGATAGGAGTGTTGTGTGTGAAATTTCCTCCAAGCTTATTGTCAGAACATCTTGATTGTTAGAAGTATTTTTGGAACTCATGCTTGCGTAAGTTGCCCTACTCAATCACATATGTCTTCGAGCCAAGGACTTTTGCTCTGATACCAAAATTGATATAGGACAACCCTAGGATGGTTGTTGACGCTCATAGTAGGTGGCTTTGGGTTATATTTTCTTAGGATTTAAGGACAGGAATAAAAAGTAGGGTGAAAAAATAAATAACAAAATAGGAATGAGATAAGAAGAGAATAAATCAAAACCTTCAGAATCTCACTAAAGACCTTATAAGTCTCATTTAGAAAGAAAATCAGTGGTTAAGAATTGCAATATTGGCAAGAAAATAAAAAAATATTGTTACTCAATCACGTCTTTTTTTTAAACATTAATTAGCTTTATTTATTGGCTTCTCTAGAAATCTAAAAATATATTAATTTTCTAATAACCTATTTGACTTTCTCCTCCTTGATTCAACTACTCTAATTCTACTTTTAATTTCAATTACTAATCTTTGTTGACTACTGCATCTGAATCTAAGTTTGACTCACGATTGCTACTAATAAGAATTCTCCTTCTTCGTGTACATCTATTTCTTGAAAGTTATAATATTCCTTCCTTTTTTTAGCCCAAGACATTATGTCGTGGTATATCACACATGACATGGTAAAAAATAGTGAAGCATTATATTGTGTGCACTAAAATGCATTATTCTCAATATCTTCTTGTGGATGTTGGTGGTGCTATATCTGCATCAACACATGATATTTGTGTTATTAATATTACCTTTTTGGATGCTTCCATTGCCTAAACATGCAAAATTGATAGATGCATAAACACACACTCCAGGATTTACTTTCAGTCTCATTTATGAATCCATAATATATATATTATATTGTCTACAATTTGCCATACTTTAACTCACGTATGTTTGTTTCATCTTATGCCACTAGAAAGTGCATTTCCATTCCTTCATTGCACTGTGTTCTGTACTTGCTTTGATCTCCCTTGTGTGCATGAATGTGTCCACGGGTGAAACTCTATCAGAACTTTTGCTTTCGTCTACTGTTTGGAAATCGCAGCATACTTCTTGTCATATATTATAGTCATTTGATGATTTGTTTATCGTTAACATGCACGTAGTATTGTTACTTTGACTCTTTGGCTTTCAGGTTGCTTCTGGGTAATATTTGGATATGTAAGTACTCATTGATTTATTTGTATTTGCAGCACCTCCACGAGTTAATGAAATACCTGATGTGAATGATGCAACATTGGATCATGAGCGGCTAGCTGAAAGGTTGAGATCTAATTAGCCTCAGGATACAACTTCTCATTGATTGTTTTGATCTAAACTTCATTTTTGTTGTGGCCTTTTTTTCTCCCTTTCTTTTCTTTGCTGAAGACATATTTGTCTGACATCAGAAATGGGACCTCCCCAACTTTTTTTGAGGCAGGCTGCAGAAGCAGTACTTGACTCTTTTTGTAGTTCTTTCTGTATGTTATAAAGTCTAATCAGGCTTAGTGGTTCTTCATTATCTTACTTGTTATAATGCTACCTTTCTCTGTAGATATTTTCTTGCAGAAATTTCTATCTTCATTGCATTTTTCAGTATCAAAGTTTGAATGGCTCATGTCTAGTAATTTTTGATTTTGAGTTGTGGTGCAAAGACTTGGAATGTGAGCATTGAAGTGCTAGCACTAATCAATTTAACAATTATTAATATATAGTCTTGTTTTGCTTTTTGTTTCAGGTTGGCCACATATGATTTAGCTGAATTGCAAATTGCCGGAGATGGCAATTGCCAGGTTGGTTGGATAGATTACTTAGTTGCTTAATTTAGCATGACATTTGATACACCTCTTTTCACGTATACAATTATTTGTACTTGTTGTAATTGGCACGGTTCACTTAATTTTTTAATTCTCTATCAAAATTTTCCTTTCCCTTAGTTTTTTTTTTTTAATTATTATTAACATATTTGATATTATATGCTCATGTAATGGGCAGTTTCGGGCCTTGGCGGATCAGTTGTTTCACAATCCAGATTACCACAAGCATGTAAGGAAGCAGGTTATCAAGCAGGTGAGGTTGATCAGACTCCTTTAATGCATTAACTTTATTCTTTTTACTTGTTCTAAATATCTAGCGACTACTTAGTAACCTTAGATGTGAGAGATGTAAACTTAAGACTATTGATGGCCTTGGAAGGCTGTTTCTGCAAAGAAATCTCATGTTCTGTTGGTGCTCACTACTTCGGTTCAGAGTTTGACTTGAATAGTGACAATTACTTTTACACCATCAACCTTCTTTAATATTGGTCTCATGAAATCTTAAAAATTTGAGGTACCTATTTTTTGTCATTATTAATAAAAATTTCCAATGAAAGATTTAGGGAGCAAGCATCCCTTAGAGCATTGTGTGTGTTGTTTTTCATGGAAAGTTGTTTGGGGAAGATCTTAACCATAGATACGTTAATAAAGAGGTGTGAATTACATGAATTGATAATGAAATGAGAGAAGAAAGAATCTTATAACTGTTGAATGAGTACAAAGTATAGAACACCCTATATATACATCAAGAAGGCATAAAAAGGAAACAAATAATGTACAAAGGAATGAGATAAGCCAAAGAATATCCTAAGAATATCCTATGATTTTCAACACTCCCCTTAAAGTTGGAGCATATAGGTCATATGCACCAAGCTTGGTACTGTTGAAGCATGATATTCATATTAAACCAAAATCCTACAAGCTTGAGCTTTTAGGAGAGTTGGTCATTTAACATGGTATCAGAGTTTGGTTTGGCAGGAGGTCCTGGGTTTGAATCCTCTCCCTTGCGATTTGTCACTCAATGTTTTATTTGAAAGTCCAGTAATGGACTCACGACTCTCCACGTGGTATGGGGTCATGTGCATATGGGGGAGGTGTTGAAGCATGATATTCATATTAAACCCAAATCCTACAAGCTTGAGCTTTTAAGAGTTGGTTATTTAACAGGTATAAATGTACCGAATCCTTGAACCTTGGAGAGACTTATTGAAAATATATGTTAGTTGGTCATTTGAGTTGATGAAACTAGTAGTGCTTTGCGTCTTTGAGGCAATCTTATAGCCAGATAGTGGTAAAAGTCACTTCAATATGTTTGGTTTTCTCATGAAAGATTGGGTTGGAGGCAATGTGTAGGGCTGCTTGGTTATCATATACAAGCATCATTTGTTCATCCTTCCAAAATCTTAGCTTTTAAAGAAGCTGTTTAAATGCATATGGTTGCTTGAGTTGCCAAAGTCGCCTTTCGATCTTCGACTTTATGCTTAAGGCGCATTATTTACATCATATTTCTTACTCTTCCAGGATATTAAGTCGCTTCCAATAAATGCACAATATCCTGAAGTGGAGCATCTATCTACAGGCAAGTCTACCCAGTCTGCATCACAATATCCAACAATTTGGGTATGACCTATGTTTTCATATAACACCCCCTGGTCCGGTGTTCCTTTGATATAACGGAGGATACGGATTACAACATCCCAATGACTATCACATGGTGACTGCAGAAACTAACTAACTACACTCACAGGAAAGGAAATGTTTGGTCGGGTGATAGTGAGGTAGTTCAGCTTCCCTATTAGTCGTCGATATTTCCTTGGATACCGTGCAAATGCTCACACTTGTCAGGGTACAAGCGACGACCCGGATCCATAGTGTCTGAGGTTTATAGTCTAGCATACCAATTTCCTCTAATATATCCAAGACATACTTCCTTTGAGACATAACCATACCGGAATTGGATTGAGCTATCTCAATCGAAGTACTTGAGGTTTCCTCGATCTTTTTGTACGAAAGTGATTGAAGAATCTTCATTTAAGTTTTGAATACCATCTGATCTTTACTTTGTTATAACAATGTCGTCCACATAAACAATAAGATAGATACTTCTCCACCAGGATGTATGATGATAGAAGACGAGAATGGTTTGATGTACTTGAAAGTCATACCAAACTTTTTATACCACAAACTAAAAGCGGCTAAAAGCTAGGCTCGGGGATGCTGAGTATATAAGGAGCAGCGTAGCACATACTGGCAGAGACTCCCCACAGCAACAACCTAGTCTAGGTTGTTGCTCCATCTGCTCTACTCCTTGGTGGGATTCGCCATGGAGAAATGCATTCTTGTGTCTAATTGATGTAGGGCTGAGCTCTGCTAGTAGCCATAGATAAGAGAGTGAGCAGGAAGTCATCTTGGCCTAGGGAGAAAGTGTCATATTGAAATTGGGTGCATATATGCGAACTGCCCTTAAGCGATAAGCGAGCCTTAAGGCAGTCCGCTTGACCATTCGGATAAAATATATGATATAAGAAGCCCGAGGGCAACCAACAAGAGACTTATTAGCAGGTAAGGTGACTAGGTCCCATGTACTAATGTAGAATCTTGAGTGGCCATTTACTTCCAACCGTTGCTTTTGTTTCTCGGCAGGATGAAGAGGGCCTCAGTGCATGATTTAGTGACACAGTATGGGATGGTGATAATTTTTACGTATTTTACGTTGACTACCTTTGTTTTTATGGGGGATTAGGGAGAAGAAAAAGAAACAAAGAGAACATAAAGGGAAACTAACTTATTTCCTAAAAGCGAGAAAAGGAAACTATCAAATTCTCCAATTTAGGGATGCAAGGAAATAATTCTCTATTCTATTTATGACTCAAACACTCACCTATTTGAATAGATGTCTTCCCATTCTAAAGCAGATACAAGATCGTGAAAGAGTGTTTGTTCCAAATACATTTAGAATAACAGGCTAATTTAGTGTTCGATGGAACATAGGACATACACCTCTCCTTCACTAACGAGTGAATGTCTGCTCAGCATTCGATATGTTTTGTCCTATAGGTGTTTATATAGTGTTATGAACAATATTGATGGTCGACTTGTTGTGTCTAATGAGGTTCCATGAGGTCACATCCGCTTGATTCTCAAATCATCTAGAATAATCTTTAACCAAAGTAGTTCACACACAACCTAAGCAATGGCCTAAACTCTAATTACGTAGATGAGTAGCACACCGTGCTTTTCTTCTCCATGTTATCAATTTCCTCTAAAGAAGAAATCTGATATCCTATAGTTGATCTTGAGTCTGCTTATGGAACTGCATAATTGGCGTCGGTGTGCTTCTAGAGCAAAGAGTATCCATTCTTCTTGAACAAATTCCTTTCTCGAGGTTGCCTTTAAAGTATCTGGCACTCGCATGCTTGAGCTTGAAGATGAGGTTCTCTTGGATCATGCATGAGTTGAATGATCATGCTCACCGAGTAGGCGATGTCTAGCCGAGTGTGAGCAACGTATATGAGCCTACCAACCAGCCTCTAGTATATTCTTTTATCCACCATTGGTTCTTCTTTAGCTACTCTGCTTGTGGTTTTGGATCCATTGGGGTAGAAGCTGGTTTACACCCTCTTCCACTGTTTCACCAATACAAATCAGTCACATACTTTTGTTGAGAGATGAAGATCCCTTGTGTAGAATATGCCACCTCAATACCGAAGAAGTAGTTTAGTTTCCCTAGTTCCTTTATCTCAAACTCTTTTGTTAATCTTTGCTTCACTTTATGCTTCTCTTTCTCATCATTTCCAGTCACTATGATGTCGTCAACATAGGCAGAAGAGCGAGTTACTTCCATACCATTGAGTGCTTAATGAAGAGAGTGTGGTCACCTGGCTTTGTTTGTGCCCAAACTCTTTCCATGACTTTGTAAATCACCAGGCCCAAGCCGAAATTCGTTTGTGCAAGGGTCTTTTCGGCTTGCACACCTTGTTACCCGTGTTCCTCAGCGAATCACGATTGGGATAGTCATGTAAATTTCTTCATCTAAATCACTCTGAAGAAATGCATTTTTAACATCATACTGTAGGAGTTGCCAATTGTAGTGGGCAGCCAATGACAACAGGATTCTTACAATATTCATTTTTGCAATTGGAGCAAAAGTCTCTTGATGATAACTATGCAGTTTGAGTGTACCCTTTGGCTGCAATTTTGCTTTATGTCTCTCGAGATCCATCGTACCTTTTTTTCGTGTGAAAATCCACTTGTCGACAATGTTTTCCACTTCGGTCGCTGCGATCTCCGCCTTTTACATTCTTTTCCATTGCACTCTTCTCTCTCATAGCATCCTTCATTCCCTTTTTGTCGTGCCTCGAAAGCAGTGTTAGGGATGATAATGGTGTTCAGACTCACAATATGAGAAATTCTTGTGAAATTTGGTGATAGATGCTTAAGAGACATAGTGTGATTGTGTGGATAGAGTGAAGGTGGTTAGTGCATTCCTGCAGTGCCTTTTAGAGCTTCTTAACCAATGGGAAGACCGGTCTAGGTCTAGGTGTATGTTGATTATTGGGGGTTTACTAGGTTGTGCAAATGTAAAGGTGGGTTTGATCTTACTGTGATTTCATTCCTAGGGTCTGAGTTGGATTCTTGGACCTGCTTCGATTCTGGAAGGGCCTTTTCCTTTGAGTACACCTTAGGAAACTGTGGAAAATTACGGGTGATGGGTGAGATAGGGATGACCTTGGGTTAGTGGTAGGGTGGGTGACTCGAGGTTCTTCATCACCATGGGTTGAGACATGAGAGGTCGAGGGTTCAAAGGACTCACAGGATATTCCATGTTGACTCACAGGACTATTTTCCATCAACGAAATCTCACAGAGAGGACTTGGGAAAAGGTTTGTTTTTAGTGAGTGACATTTGCAGATGTGGGAATTTTACAGTTGAGGTTGTAACACTTGTAACCTTTTGAGTGGATGAGTAGCAGGGAAGAGCCGTTTACACATGGTACCCGGGGGTGCAGCTTGTCTCTATGATGGTTGTGGTAAACCGTGCGGTGCACTTGATACCCTAGGAGTGAGCCGTTTGAGGGTTACGGTGTGGATAGAAACTCTTAAGTACCTCTATAGGACTTTTGTTGTCTAACACTCATGAGAGAATTCTATTTATCAGGTATGTGGCAGTAAGAATAGCTTCCCCCCCAATAGGACTTAGGAGCATTCCCTTGAAAGAGTAAGGCTCGGGTTGTGTTAAGTAAATGCCCATTTTCTACCGGCTATCCCATGTTGATGGGTGTGTTAACACATGATGAGTCATGGAGAATCTTTTTATTGAAAGAAAATGGGGTGATAATGCGGTTGAAGTAATCTCTAGCATTATTTGTTCTAAAACTTTTTATTTGAACCCCAAATTGGTTTGAACCATTGAGTGAAATTCTAGGTATAACAATGCTAACATCATATTTTGTTTAAGAAGAAAGATCCATGTAACTCCAGTGCGATCTTAATTGGGAGGATGCAAGCCAACGAGCCACTGAGAAACATTAGGTATAGTCGAAGGACCCCATATGTCACTATGAATTAAATGAAAAGGATGAGAATTTCTTTTATTGTTAATAGGAAAAGATACACGATTATGTTTTGCCAATTCACAGGTTTCGCAATGAAACTCAGAAATATCTGATCCTTGGAACAAATAAGGAAACATGACCTTTAAAATACAAAGGATGGATGACGAGCACGTGGGGTGATACAACCAGTGGTATCTTTATTTGAGGAAGCGAGAAAAACCAGGCAAATTATTGCTGGTTTTATGAGATGATTCAAGGTGGTAAAGACCGTTCCTTTCCTTAGCAAGTCCAATCTTCCTCCTCGAGCCCTGTTCCTAAAAAACACAATAAGAAGGGAAAAAAATAATATAACATTTAAGATCATTCGATAGCTTTGAATGGAAACAAAGTGTTGAGCAATTTTGGTACATGGAGGATCATTTTGGGGATAAGGGTAGGTGTGATATATATGTGTCCAAAACACCCACTTGCTTGATGTTTAAGAGTCATTGTACTTCTTGATTTTCTTGTTACTGGCTTGGAGTATATGGGTATGAAAAAGTTGAAATTTAGGGTGTCATAGTGCAATGGTACGAGTCTACCTAAAATCATTATAAACCTTGTTCGAGGCATTTTACATGCAAGAGAATGAAGGTGTACAGAGAGGTAAAGAACAAGCTCAGTAGTTTGTCAAGGGATCCGACGACTTCGACTCTCCATTTCTTCATTATTGAGCCTGTGCTGAATTTGCCTTGGTTTTAGGCGCTGCGCCATGTGTAGCAGGGCCTTTGGCACGCCCTCCATGGTTTCCCATTCTCGACTTGGTGGCTTACCATTTGGCTTTAACCGCACCTTGGTTTCTTGTAATAGGTGCACCAAGGTGTCCTTATTTGTCCTTCCAACGATTGTCTCTACTAGGAGTGTTTAGGTAGATCATTATTTCACTTTATGCGGATATTTTGTTTTGCTACACAGGGTTGATCCATCAAGGTTTGTGTTCAAGCGCCTTTACTCCTTCCGACTTTCCTCTCCTCGAATCGATTGCCCACCCACCTCCGACTAAAGCACGGAACCTCCTGCTTGCCTAGAATCTGGATTCGCACTTGATCAAATTATGGGTTAAGCCCAACAAGAAAATCATAGACTCTATCTTGCTTAATGAAATCCTTTAGAACAACGACATCCTCAAGACATTTGGTTTCATCACCCTATAATAATCAAGTTCTTGCCACAAAGTTTTCAATTGATTGGCATATTTAGTTACTGTTTTACTTCCCTGTTTTGCAACAATTGTCTTCACCTTGACCTCATATACCTGAGCCGCATCTCTAGCTTTTGAATACGTTTGTTGGATTGCGTCCCAAATATCTTTTTAAGCGTAGTGAACATACATGTGTCTCCTAATCTGGGGGTTATAGAATTGCCAGCACGCCATAATCTTACAGAATCTTCTTCATCCCATACCGCACAAATGGGGATCTCACAGTTTGACCTTATTACCCATAAAGATGACTAATCTTCGCTTTCCTTTCGACATAGTGCGAACAAGTTGAGACTATTTAAGGTAATTTTTTCAATCCAGCCTGAATATTTTTCAATTCCCGATGTTGCTGAGATCGAACAATCTTCTTCGATTGTGCTGTAGTAGTCGTCTCTGCAACCACCGACATGTTTCACGAAAAAACCTGATGTGAAATACTTTGTTTTGCCTTTAGAAATCAGTGCAAAACATAGCAGGGAAAGAACGTGAAAGCAAAAATCCGACTATGAAGGCCCGAGAAAAATGGCAATGAGAGGCGAATGATGCTGGAGTTTTAGAAACCTATAGCTCTGATACCATGACACGAAATATGGAATGAAAAGTGATAATTTTCTGTATTTTAGATTGACTATACACCCTGTTTATATAGAAGATTACAAGAGAAGGAAAAAAGGAAACAAGAGACATAAAAAGGAAACTAACTTATTCCTAAAAAGCAGAAAAATGAAACTAACTGAATCCCTCAATTTAAGGGATTTTGAAATAATTCTCTTATTCTATTTACAACTCAACATTCTATTTACAACTCAACATTTAGGAAGAGAAACAAAAGACAAAGTGGAAATAAAAGCAAAATATGGTGAAGATAAGCAGTGATAAGTAAGGAAATTATAAATAGGATGAAGGTTACGAGATGAAAGAGTACCTTTCCGAACGGCAATGGGAAGATTAGCGGGAGACGGCAAGACCAGTGTCGGGGAGGAGGGCGCCATAGGAGGAAGAGGAATCGGTAGGAGGCAGGTGCTTCGGTATGCGACGCTGTGGTATAAACCTGCAATGGTGGGGTGGAGTAAGCGGGAGGGTACAAATGAGATATTCGGGATAGGATAAAGAAGGGTAGAATGTGACATCAAAGAGCGGGAGGGTGGGTGGTAGGGAACATAGAGAGAGTTCTCAAAATGTGACATTAGCGGAGACCAAAGTATTGAAGTGTGTATCAGGATAGTAGCGACGATATCCTCGTTAAAGTCGGGAATAACCGAGGAAGATACACTTCGTGGCTTTGGTTGAGAGCTTCTCTTGTCTAAGAGTAAGACTATGGATAAAACAGACACAACCAAAGACACGAGAGGGAAGGCAGTGGAGGGGTTGGTTTGGAAAAAGGATGGAATGTGGGATTGGATCATGTAAGACGGATGATGGAATACGATTAATCAAATAACAAGTGTATGAATTATCATCCCACCAACGATCAGAATATGATGGAGTAGAAGAGTGCGCCTTGATTTCAACTAAATAGCGGTTCTTGCATTTCGGACCACTCCGTTACGTTGGTGTGTAAGCATAAGAGGACTGATGAAGAATCCCATGTGAGAACATAAATGAGGAGAATTGTCCAGAAAGATATTCCTTGGCATTATCACTTCGTATGGTACGAATTTAAGTATTAAATTGAGTTCGAAATTTAGCATGGAACTTCTGGAAAATAGAGAATAACTCAGCTCGAGTTTTTTTAAAAATAGCCAAGTACAGCGAGAATAATCATCTATTAAAGTGACAAAGTACCGAAACCTCAAGGTAGACTTAGTATGAGAAGGACCCCAAACATCAGTGTGGACATGTTCGAAAGGAGACTTTGTCTATTGATCTTCGGCGCCTGGGGAATGGGACATGAGTATGTTTCCCAAGCTAACATGATTCACACTCAATTGAGGACAAACTAGAAAAATGAGGAACCATTGCTTGAAAGTTGGAAATATTCGGATGGCCATGGCGACTATGAATAAGGAGAGGAGTATCCTTGGAAGTGCAAGCTATGTAAGATGAATGTGAGCTGAGATGAAAGAGGCCCTGAAACTCATATCTTATGCTAATCGTCCTTTCCATACTCCGGTCCTGCAATGTGACAAAATTATTAGAAAAGATAATCAAACAATTAAGGTCTCCCTGGCCAGCAGGTGCGCTTTATGTGGAAAGGATGAAGAGTCTTTTAGACACTTGCTCATTCACTGCCCAAAGGTTTGGTGCATGTGGACTGCCATTTTCTCTTTGTCTGGAGGGGGGTGGGTTTGCCCTTTTCTGATGAAAGACTTGATGCTGGGTTGGCTGCGCCTCCCCCTGCGGAAAAAGGATGCAAAGTTATGGAGAGTGGTCCCTCTTTGTTTGATTTGGGCTATTTGGAAAGAGAGGAATAGGGTCGTGTTCGAAGACGAAGCCTTTTCCAAGACCAGATTGAAGTCTTGCTTTTTATTTTCTTTCTCTTCTTGGGCTAGCTTGGTTCATGATGTGGAACACCCTTTTGTTAGAGATATTTTCAGTAGTCTTTAGCTATGGCTTTGTGGGTTGTTTTGTTTTTTGCTTTTTTGCTTTTGCTACTTTTCTTTGGGTTTGGCTGTCGGCTCCTCTCTGTATACGCCCTGTATACCCCTAGGGGCCCTTGTTCCTTCTTTTGGTTTTTTATATATTTGTTTATCCATCAAAAAAAAAAAAAAAAACAATTAAGGTCACGAGTTAACTTACTAATAGAAATCAGATTAAAAGGAGAATCAGGAACATAAAGGATAGAAGTAAGGGGTATGGAAGGAAGGGGACAAGCTGAACTGATTCCTTTAGCCATGATTTGAGATCCATTAGCTAAAGTAATCATGGGTAAAGGTGATGTAATAGTAAGAGAAGAAAAAAAATCCTTATTACCAGAAATATGATCAGAGGCTCTAGAATCAAGAATCTAGGGTCTAGATGAATGTGAAAGGCAACCAGAGGCATTACTAGTCCGGGCCACAGATGAAATGGATTCAGATTTGGCTGCCTGTATGCGGTGAATGTCTCCTTATACTCATTGGGCGTAAGAATAATTCTCAAAGGTGGGGATGTGCTCCCTTTGGCAACCATAGAGGAGAAAGCAATCAAAATATAAACTTAAGATCAATAAAAAGGTTACTAGGGTATTTTAGAGTCTATCTTGAGGTTTCAGGGTACAACATTGTGAGAAATGGCTAGAAGATTGTGCAAAAGGAGCGAGAATCTCGAGAAATTGTTGAGCAAAAAAGAGACTAAAACTCACATCTTCAGGTGTCAAATGGAAGAACCAGGGGCTTAGAAGGCCTTGTCGGTGGCCAATGAGTTTGCAAGTGGAAGAGCATCATCGGAAAGTGACCCATGCACCCACACGCGCCGGCGCGTGGAGGAGGATACTTGAGAAAAGATTGGCGCGTGGAGGCGCATCGATCACTGGTTGATGCTGGGGTTCCTCCTAGTGGGTAGATCAGGTCTCGGTGCACCTTATGGTGGGGTTGCTGGCCGGAGATGGAGAAGTCGTCGGAAAATTTTCCGGCAGCCAAGGTGATCTAATGGTGGTAGAGGATTTTGTAGATGAAGGTGGGGTGGACAGAGTGCGATACGACCATTAAATGGGTGCCAGAGTTGGAATCGTGGAAAAACCCTAACCCAAGCCTTCCATGGCTTTGATACCATGTGAAATGAGAGAAGAAAAGAATACTTTTCTTTTTATTGAATGAGTGAATTACAAAGTATTGAGACACCTATATATACAAATCAAGAAGGCATAAAAAGGAAACAAATAATGTACAAGAAAGGAAGGAGATAAGCCAGAGAATAATATCCTATGATTTTCAATAGTCAATAAATGCAGCCTTTATAAAAACAATGGAGAATCATCACACCTTGATTCATTGTGTTAAGACAAGAGTGATATGGACTTTCTGTTAATCTTCAGCTTGAGATGAGTGTTTCGAGTTTCAGTGAGAAACCTCCTCCTTGAATGGAATTTAAGGGTCTAGATGAGACAAGAAAAATGATTTGGTGCATTGCTTCACTTTGCTTATTTTGGTGTCTTTGGAAAGGGTGTAACTGAAAGACTTTCAACGATGAAGAACTTTCAAATCAAAGATTGAAGTTCTTAAAATCATTATTAGAGTAGTCTTGTGCTTGATTGGAAATGGAGAACCTCTCTATTTTGAATTTCTTATATGCTTTTCCTCGTGGATAGCTTGGCTTGTTTTGTATGTTATCTTGTACTTGTTTGGTGCTTGTAGTGTGATGCTTTGTGTATGCTGCCTGTATGCATAGTCAGCTGCACCCTCTTTTGAGCGCTTCTTAATATGTGCTCTTGTTTATATCTGGAAAAAAGAAAGAAAAAATAAATGTGTCCACTGTCTTGTATGCTGAAGGAGACTCACCAACTCTTACATCTGTTTATGTATTTTTATACATTCTATGCCACTGCAAATATTTCATGAAAGGGAAATATTTTTTGGTTGGGATTTGTTGAAATGGAAGTGCTTTTTGGTCAGAATTTGTTCTGATCATTGTATTATGTTTTGGCTTCAGTTGAAGCGTTTCAGAAAACTCTATGAAGGTTATGTTCCAATGAAGTACAGAAGCTACCTGAAGCAGATGAAAAAGTTAGACCTCTGTGGCAATGCCTACTTATTTTGTTTCTGCAAAAATGCAGAGAATTTGATGATGATTAATGATTCCCAACATGGCTAAATGCTAATCCAATTTTTGTTCATAACTTTTCATGCTACTAGATCAGGAGAATGGGGAGATCATCTTACTCTTCAGGCTGCTGCAGACCGAGTGAGTTAAAACCATCTCTGTTTTTTCTTTCTTTCTTACAGACACAATTATAAGCACTCTCGATCAGCTTTTTGCATCGGTTTTTCACACGATGAGTGACATAGCTTTTTCTTCCTTAATGGATCGGGCAGCTGTGGTTCTGCATCTCTTGATACATTGCAATTCATGTAAAACAATTGAATTGAAAGTTCGTGGATAAAAGGAAATTTTGATTAGCATGTAACCTTACTTCAGTGAACCTATTTACAACATGTTGCATGCACAATAACACCTTGAGAAACTCAGTAATTTATTCTCTTCCATACTTCACTCTAATGGAGTTTTCATGGCCATGATTTTTGATGTTTGACAATCCTCTCTCCTAGTATTAAGAACTTCATTACAGTTTGGGTAGGACTGGTATATATTTCTAATTAAGTTCAATTTTTTTTTTTAAAATTAGAAAATGATTGTTGGATATAGGGTAGGCATATGAAATTATTGAAGTACAAGTTGATGGGATAAACTTGATAAAGGAGAGCAACTAGCTGGTCCTGACCTGATATTTCAACTGATAATACACAAACTTATTCCTCTAACTTTTGACTAGTAATGCTTAGAATTGAAATGAATCATGATTTATGTGGAATTTTAGATGAAGTGTGAAAGTCATTGAGATATTTTACATACATGAGAAAAACTAGTGACCTGAGCAAAGAAAGAGGGAAAGTACCCTTGGAGTACCTTAAGATTTGCTGCCCTGGGCTATGTCACATCCAACATCCTCCATGATCAGTAACTTTAAGTTTTTCTTCCTGAACTTATCTTTGGGGAATAGGAACAACATTGACGAGTAGAAACTTTTTTAGCTTTGCAATTCTATAATGAGAGGATAGGATGTTTTCAATGGCATGATCACGATTGAAAGCAGGATGTTTTTTCTGGATTTGAGATCCACTTGAATACTTTGCCGACAAGGAATGCTGGCAATCACTAAAAAAGGGAAAGATTGGAAAAATCTGGATGAGAATTTGTATTATAACCTCAAGATTTTTTAAAGAAACTTTTCTAGGTTTGAATGAACTCAGCCAGAGAGAATTAGGATGAAAATGAATCTCAAGGAGTCAATTATAGTCAGCCAGATAGAATTAGACTTTCGGGAATCTGAAAACCCTCTTATATGTTATTAAAATTTTTTGAAGGATAGAACTTTATAAGTGATCATTGTTATCAAATTATGATGGGCAGGAAGGACTGATTTTTCTAAATTGATTGAAAATGGAGTTTGAAGAGAACAATTTTAGCGCAATTGATCTGTATATATACCCTGTAATTGGAAGACTGAAAAGCCTGCCTACATCAATCTTGTGGGTCCAGCCAAAGAGCAATTATCTTAATGTTGCTTTTTATTCACAGTTTTCAAAAACTATCTTTATATGTTGCAAACATTATATCAATCACTTGTCTAGGTCAGATAATGTCATGGGGTTATTCTCCCATCTTAAAAATTGTCTAAACATCTATTGATTTTTTTGTGATTTGTGGACAGATGCAACAAGTTCTTAGCCTGGATAGTTTGGGTTTGATAGATTGACAAAACTCTGACTTGATTAAAAACAGTTTGGGGCAGAATTTGCCTAGGTACATTTTAACACATAAATTTCTAGTAGTTGGTTTGAAAGTTACAGTAGATCATGTTTTCTCTTATCTTCCTGAAAATATCCCGCTCTTGAGTTTCCAGTTTCTCTTTCATGAGTGCTTGGAAACAATCAGATGAGTTTTCAATTAAGATAACACGTTCCTTCTGTAGATTTCAATATAAGCATACCCGGTATCTACCATCCTAGGGTTAGTAGTCATTAAGATTTTTTATAGCAAACTTTCTAGTGGCCAGCAGTTTTTCTGGGTGAGGATAAAATTCATCTTACCCTTTGTTGAGAGAAGGAATACCCTTGTTATAATTAATTTGTAATTGCACATACATATTTATATTTTAGTGTTAAGGGCAAAAAAGGAAAATTACAGTTAGGAGGTAAAGAGAAGGAAAAGAATCCTAAATGGATTAGGAGACTAAACCTTAACACTCCTCCTCAAGCTGGAGCATATAGGTCAAAAGCATCAAGCTTGTTATATATATACTTTATCTCAGGACCTCTAAGAGACTTAGGGAAGATATCTGCTAGTTGGTCATTAGAGTTGACAAAACTAGTAGTCATGCATCCTGATGTAATCTTCTCTCTGATAAAGTTGAAATCCACTTCGATGTGCTTGGTCCTCTCATGGAAAACCGGGTTAAATGAAATATGCAAGGCGGCTTGATTATCACATATAAGCTTCATCTGTTCATCCTTCCCAAATCTTAGCTCTTGGAGGAGATGCTTCAACCATACGAGTTAACATGTTGCTAAGGCCATAGCTCAATACTCGGCTTCAGCACTAGATCTGACTACTACATATTGTTTCTTACTCTTCCAAGATATTAAGTTACCTTTGATGAACACACAATACCCTGATGTAGAATGCCTATCCGTGGGTGAGCCCGCCCAGTCTATATCACCGTAGCCAACAATCTAGGTATGACCTCTGTTCTCATACAAGACCCCTTAACCTGGTGTTCCTTTGACATAACGGAGAATACGAACTGTAGCATCCTAATGACTGTTAAAAGGTGATTGTAGGAATTGATTAATTACGCTCACAGGAAAAGAAATGTCAAGTCGAGTGATAGTGAGATAGTTCAGTTTACCTACAAGTCGTTGATATCTTCTTGGATCTCGTAGATGCTCCCCCTGACTTTGTACAAGTTTGACATTCGGATCCATAGGAGTGTCTACAGGCTTTTAGTCTAGCATACTTGTGTCTACCAATATATCTAAGGTATACTTTAGAGAGCTTGGAGTGGGCCAGGAGTTCACGCCAGTGTAGAAAATGCTTGAGTTTCCCCAAGTCTTTTGTCGAAAGTTCTTTGAAGGTGTTGTTTGAGTTTCGGGCCACCATCCACGGTCATTCCCTATAATGACAATGTTATCCACATAAACAATCAAGTAAACACACTATCCAGTAGAGGTATGATGATAAAAGACGGAATGGTTTGTTGTGCTTTGAATCATGCAAAACTCTTGAACCACTGAGCTAAACTGGCTAAATCAAGCTCGAGGAGATTGTTTCAGATCGTATAAGGAACATCATAGCTTGCATACCAAACTAGACTCCCCCTGAGCAACAAAACCAAGCGGTTGCTCCATATAAACCTCCTCAGCAAGATCACCATGAAGGAAGACATTCTTGATATCCAACTGAAAAAGGGGCCATGAGCAGCAGAAGCATGCGAATAGAGGCAATCTTGGCCATTGGAGAAAAAATATCATAATAGTCGAAGCCATATTGATGAGTGTACCCCTTGGCAACCAAACGGGTCTTAAGTCGATCAACCTGGCTATTAGGTCCCACCTTCACTGTATAAACCCAATGACAACCAATAGGAGACTTTCTAGGAGGAAGAGCGACAAGCTCCCATGTGCCATTGGAGTATAGAGCATCCATTTCCTTAGCTATTGGCTGTCTCTAGCTCGAATGAGAGAGAGCCTCACTAGTTTTGTTAGGGGTAGAGACAAAAGACAAGGTGGAGATAAAGGCAAAGTAGGGTAAAGATAAACGATGAAATATGAGAAAATTATAAATAGGATGTGGTTTAGAAGTAGAATCCTAAATGGATTAGGAGACTGAACCTTAACATCCTTATTTATTTAGTTTTGTTTTTTTCAGTGGACAAATTTTATGTATAGGATGTCATAACCCATTTCCTATCAAAAAAAAAAAAAAAAAAGTCATTACTCAATCTGGTGGTAAAGTAATGCAGCAAATTATGAATCTAATTATTTTAAGTTATGATGTGGTTTTGCTTCTTTGAACTTCTTGATATGTTTAAATGTTTGTTTCAGTCGCAGAATGATATACTGGCAGTGGCTCTCTCTGAATTTTATCCTTCATTCTATTATAGTATAACAAGTTGAACAATTATGATTTTGCCATCTTCCCAAGATGGGAAGATGAATATTCATCTTCCCTAGATGAATATTGACATAATCATTCTCCTCTTTGCTATAGGGAATCTTGAGAAATATTAGAATTATAAAATCATAACTGATAACTATGCTACTTTTATTTTTAAAAAATCTTCACTTCACATGAAACAACAAAACATGATTGACTTTTTATATTTTTATTGGTACCAAGGAATAAAACCTCCTTCTATTGGATGGATTTAGACCAAAGTGCATGTATTTTGTCAGATATAGCTTAGTAAGAGTCCTATGGTAGACCAAAGTGCAGGGTTTTTGTTAGATATGCTTTGTAAGAGGCATATGTTATGTATACGAGAACCATGATTGTCTTATGCATTGATATAGAGACGGACAAAAAAAGAATGGGGATGTATAGTTTAGTTTTCCATTATTTATTTTAAGGGTGCTTTCAAGTGGATGTGAGGGTTTTTCTTTTCCTTTTTTTTTTTTATCAAAAGTGAAGATAAATTTTTATTGATTAAAAAGAAAGAAGGATGAGGGCTCCACCTTCTCCTAAAGATAGAAACTTGATAAAAGTAGAGGATTATACACATCCATTATGAATTCCAAGTCCAAAGCCATCTTAGCTTAATAATGTTATTTGGAACTCCCCTAAAGGCGGTGGAACAAGAGGCTGAGAGGAGTAGCGAATAAAATATGTCCATAACATCTCTTGTATTCTCCATCTATCCTCAAATATCTTTGCATTTCTCTCTTGCCACACAATCCAAAGAATAGTGAGGCAAGCAATTTGTCAAAGAGTGATAAGCATCATCACCTAATACTCCTTGCTAGCACCAAAGCCAAATTAGTTAAACTGAAAGGATTAGAATCATGGAATATTCTCTAGATATTCTTTGATTTATTTCCTACCTTTTGTGTATTTTATTTTCCTTCCTTTTACCCTTTATTTTGTTTCCTTTTTATTCCATTCTTTTGTATATATATAGGTGTCTCTATACTATGTAATACTCACTCACTCATTCAATAAAGAAAACACTCTTTTCTTCTATCCTTTAACATGGTATTAGAGCCATGGTTGGTTTTGGAGTGAGCCCTCTTCTCCGGCGGCCCTTCTTTGTTGGATCTTCTTAGTCGGATCTTTTCCGATGGATCTTCTCCGGAGGATCTTCTCCGGTGGATCTTCTCAGTCGGATCTTCTCCGGTGGATCTTCTCAATTGGATCTTCTCCGGCGGATCTTCTCCGATGGATCTTTTCTGTCGGACCTTCCCCTTCAATTCTTTTCCGACGACCCTTCTTTTCTCTGGTAGCCCTCAATCCTGTCACATCAACCCATCGTGGAACACCTCGGGTGTCGCATTGCCGTAGGCATTGGATAGGAATTAGGAAATGCGTCTTTATATGAGCTTGGTGAATCCATACTTGGCATGAAGTCTTGGTGTTGGAAAAAGGCGGAAAGAGTTTGGTTGGCGGCCTCTTTGTTTATTTTGGGTAATGGAATGAAAGGAGCAGGCGCTTTTGAGAATGAGACCCTACGCTTTTAGGATGAAATCCTTTTTACATTCACCTTATGGTCTGGGCTAAAGTTGTATAGTGTTGATAACTTAGAATTCTTTGGTAGAGTTTCTAACTGGTTGGGGGTATAGGTGAGGTAGTGGTGTTCTCCCCTTTTGTACTCCTCTTGTGTGCTTTTTGGGAGCTTTGTGCTTTCGTTTTTAATATATATTACCTTTTCTTGATAAAAAAAAAAAACAAAAGGCAGGTGCATATGACCCATGTGTTAGGCGAGGGGGAGTGTTGAGAATCATGGAATATTTTCTAAATATTCTTTGATTTATCTCCTACATTTTGTGTACATTCCTCCTTCATTTCACACTTGATTTTCCTTTCTTTTACCTTTTATTTTGTTTCCTTTTTATTCCATTCTTTTGTATATATATAGGTGTCTCTATACTATGTAATACTCACTCACTCATTCAATAAAGAAAATCACTCTTTTCTTTTATCCTTTAATAGACTCGAAGTTAATGGACTACATAGAAAAAGATCTATCAGTTCTTTACTCCCTAGGAAAAATGTGCACCAATGCCGACTAAGGAATTTGTGGGGTCTTTTTTTCTATAGCAAGTCATTGGTAAATGCAAAGGCTTTCACTTTTGAAGGGGCTTGTCATTGCAATACAAAAGTGGGTGGAAAGAAAGGGATTGGATTTGAGGATTTAGACAAGGCCATGAAGAAAGATTTTATTGAGAACAAATGGTACGAGTGTAAAGTCCAAGCCATAGACTCTGCAAAGGACAATTGCTTGGGGTGAATTAAGAGATAAGTTCTTCAAGAAAATCAATTTTAGGACCAATGAGGTTGCTATGGAAGTTAAGATTCCAACTAAGGCAAGTTAAGAGGATGTGACAAAGCTAATATTATGATGGAGGACAAATTTTTTTCCCATAATGATAAAAAAGGGTGGTTTACTTAGGAAAATGTTACTAAAACGGCCTGTCCTTTCATATCATTTTACTTGAGCATTGTTTTATATGTTTAAGTAGAGATAATTGAAGGAAAAATTGTATCTTCCATTAATCATAAACTACCTATTTATATACAAGACAACAAATCTAATAGGAAAGAATATGAAGTTTCCTAACTCTAAATATATATATATTTCCTTTTCTCAACTAGTTTCTAATTTTACAATACTATAACACTCCCCCTTAAGTTGGAGCATAGATGTTGATCATGCCCAACTTGTTACAAAGATAACTAACTTGATCCCTACTCAAAGCTTTTGTGAAAATATATCCTACTTGTTCTCCTGTCCTTACATATCCTGTAGAGATAAACCTCAACTCGATCTTCTTATGGAAAAAATGACGATCTTCTTACCGGGTTAGATGCTAGATGCATGGAAGCTTGGTTATCACACCAAAGCTTTGCTGATACTGAAGTTTCAATGCCCACTTCCATAATTAATTGACGTAACCACATGATCTTGCATACAGACTGAACCATGGCTATATACTCTGACTCCGTACTAGACTGTGAGACAACATTTTGCTTCTTACTCTTCCATGAGATCGGATTTCCTCTAACAAAGACTCAATATCCAGAGGTGAATCTCCTATCTTTCTTAGATCCTACCCAGTTTGCGTTTGAAATTCACTCAATTCTGGTATGCCCATGATTTTTATACAATATTCCATGTCAGAGAGCTTCTTTCAAGTAGCATAAGATATGCTCTATAGTAGCATAAGATATCTGAGTGAGTTACGGTAAGATAATTCAATTTCCCAACCAGTTTTCTGTATCTCTCAGGGTCTTCAAATATATACATTAGGAGTACTAAATATATACATTAGGAGTTGTACATTAGGAGCCATAGAAGTACTAAATATATGCATTTTTTCTTTTTCCAAGTAGTTTCTAATTCTACAATACTATAACAATATGCAACTACAATCTTATGTTTTCTGTATTATTATGATTTAATTTCATAGCTTTCATCTTCTTTATGTTTTGTTGGTTTCCTTTGCTCCTTTTTTTTTGTAAGATCCTGAAGTCTCAGTTCCTGATATTTTGATGTTGCATTACTTGTAGTTTGGAGCCAAAATTTGTTTAATCACATCTTTTCGAGATACTTGCTTCATTGAGATCAATCCCAGAGATGGAAATCCTACCAGAGGTAAACAAAGTTTTCTTGGTTGAGTTTGTAATTACTTTTAGCTACTAATTGATTAAAAACGGTAAATGAACCCTTAATGCATTTGTTTCTGAATTGAACTCCCGCATGCATTGATCCCCTTGTGAACTTTCTTGGTAGACAGTCAAAAGCATAGCCTAGATGCTTGTAAAGCTAAACACCTAAAGGTTCTTTATTTTCCTGTACATCCTTTCTTTATTGTTCTTCAACCTATTCTAGTTTAAATTTTCTTTAGAATTATTCTCTGATTTTGAAGATTTACTCTTATTGTCCATTTTTAGAAAATTTCCAATTTTTTTTGCTTAAGTGCTAAATTTCATCACAAGTCTAGATCTTACTTCTTAGTTGTCAGGTCCAACACTAAAAGTCTTAAGAGTTGCAGGCCCTTCTTCTGTTTGTGTAACGTTCAAAATTTTGTAAGAACCAACAATTTCTTGTCTTGAGAGTAACAAATATTTATACTTTATGGGTAGCTACCTACCAAATATTTATACTTTATATTTGGTCCTTTGCACCTTGTTTAGGCACCTGTGAACCTCCCATTTCTATTGATGAAGTAAGCCTGAGCTGGAAAGGTGGCTAATTCATCTCATAGTTGTAAAAGGCGCGCCTAAAACCTAGGCGCCACCATTCCCTCCGTTGGCGCCTCGCCTCAAGGGAGGCTTAAGGACTTCACAAAGGCATGAGAGGCCCCAACAAAGCCCAAGCCTCAAGTGCTCCTTGCGCCTCACTTAATATTTTTATTTAAAAATTATATGTGATGAGATATATAATTTTTATTTAAATTAGGTAGGATGCGCCTCACTTAAAAAAGCCTGCACCTTGCTTAGGTAGGGTGAGATAGTGAGATATATATCGTGAGATATATAGGTGGGGTGCACCTTACTTTGCTTAAAAATTATATATTTATTTATATTAGGTAGGGTGTGCCTTACTTAGAAAAGGCAGCATCACAAGTGCGTCTTGCACCTCAAGGCTCCCAGAGGCTTTGTGCCTTGGTGTGCCTTACGCCTCAAATAACTATGATTCATCTAGGACAAAGTCTGAATGTCATGACCCCTTATTTTTTATTTTATTTTTGATAAATCTCATGGCTCCTGTTGACTAGTCAGCTTCTCAACTCTTAGATCCTGAAACACAGTTGGATGAGTATAAATTGGCTGATGTATTAATGTTTCCATTCCAAAAAATTAATGTTAAAGGCATGATATTTATATTAAACCTAAATCTTATAAGCTTGACCTTTTAGGAGAGTTGGTCGTTTAACAATTAATAAAGAAATAATTACATTTTTTTATTTATCTTTAAAGAAAAATAATTGGAGTAGGAAGAGAAAGAAGAGAATCTGTCCATGTAATTTTCAGCTCCAAAATCATTAATTTGTTATGCAGTTTATAATGGGGAACTGAAGCACTGACATTGATTCAAGATGCTGCATCACTTGTTTATTTTGATCATAAGGAGCCATAATTTCCTTGTCACCTTTATTGCCATTTGTCTACCACTGTGGGACATAGATATAGACAAACTGTTAAGTTTCCCAAAACATTATGAAGTAATTTCTCAATGATTTTAAGGGACCAGGATGTAAGACTAAGTTCATTGAAGCAAAAAGGGAGGGTTAATTCCTAGGATTTGAGTCTTAATTAACTCATGTTCAATAATCAGTACTCACAATTATACATTCATTCAAGCTTCTTGCCTTTCTACATTGGACAAACTGGAGAATTGAGGGATTCTTGAAGATGATTAAACTATTTTAACAATAGCTTAGGAGGAGGAAGAAGGAATGGTTGTCTTGTTAGGTTATCAACACACAACAAATGAAACGAAGGAGAAATTACTAATATGCCATCCATGGATTGATGGACCATACTAGGCACCAGGAATACATATTTTACATTTCTGAATTGTGTATAAAGAACAGCATAGTACAACTCAAGTTTACCATATTTGGAATTGTTGTAAAATCCACCAGAGCTATTTTTTTGAGCAATTCAGATAACAATAGTTGATTTTGGACAACTTTAGAATGGTTGCCTCTAGTCAAATAAGGAGGTTAGGTTTTTTTTTTTTTTCTAGGGTTTAACGAGAGGAACAAGAAATAAAATTTATTCTTAACAAAACAAAATAAAATAAAGGGAAAGAAGATAAGAAGAGAAAGAAATATTAGAGTCTCATTAAAGCCTTTTAAGAGTCTCACCAAGAAGAAAATCAAGGGAGTTTTAGGCCCTGTTTAGTTCACGAAAATTTTCAACTATATCCAAAATTCAGAATATGAAAATTTTTAATGTATTCTAATATTTAGTTTTCATTTTTAGAAAATACGTTTCGTACTTGAATTTGATTGAAAATAAAGAATAAGAAAATCCGTTTTGTAAAACCATTTTCTTGAAAATGAAGTTATAAAATGTTGAAAATAAAATCCCTTGTTTCGATTTAATTCGAAAACAAGGAAGCATGACTAAGCAGTTTCGATTCGTATATAAAATGTTGAAAATAATTAAATTCATTTCTTTGTTTCAAATTTTGTTTTGTCTAATTCTCGTAAGCTAAACGTGTTTCGTATTTTTCGAAAAGTTTGAGATAGAGAAAACGAGGAAAATTCTTTCTTAAACGAGGCATAGCATTGAGATTACAATACTTTTGCAAGAAAAGCTAAATAGTATTAGAAAGAAGACATAAAGAGAGATAGAAGCCTGAGTCTCTCACTAAAAACCTCTTCACCATTGAGAATTGCAATACTTGAAGAAAAACTAATCTTATTTAATAATCAATTGATTACTTTAGTTTACATTAATTAGTCATACTAGGATTCTAATGATCTATTATTTCTGTAATGATACTATTATTATTAGCATGCTTTTCCTTAAACAATTGCAATTAAATTGAGAAAGATTTACATTTTGTTGCTGTCTGTCCTCTGTGAATGAAGACAACAACAATGGTAATAATGGTCATGCTAATGGCCACATTATTGTTAGTAAGTGGTAAGAATTGTCATACCGCCCATTGCTTCAAAGATTGTGACTGAAAATTTTGTGGATGCGCAGACCTATGGTTGAGCTTCTGGAGTGAAGTACACTATAATTCATTGTATGCAAGTGGAGGTAATGAATCCGACGATCATATTTTATGCTCGGTTTTTATAATTCCTCAGTTCTATTCAGTAACATGCTATTTCCATTTGTTTGATGTGATTTGTTTACACAGATGTTCCTTCTAGACAACCGAGAAAAAGGCATTGGCTTTTCTAGAGTATGGACCTGCTCAAGATATATCATTTATTTTATGTTCCATGCTAGAAAGTCAGTGATTGTTTAACAGGAGTTCCAAATTCTCTCTTTTTCAGTGCTACTTGTATATAAATGGAGTTGTATAATTAGTTTTATGCACCATTTGATAATTGGTTTTACACCTATTATTCCTAGAAGCATGGAGTTAAAAAATTTTCATTCCCTTTATTCTACTTTAGTGCTGCTTGGGATTGTCCTTTTGAGGCTTATTACCTTTACATTTTGGGATTGTTTGCTACATGGAATGTTTGGTGGTTATGGAATTTATACCTTGAAAAATTATATATTTTTTCTTAAATTTATTGAAAATAGAATAGTTTTGAAAAAATAAATCAATTAGACTTTTATGAATACTAGGAATAATCCATGTGTAGTATACATGTATTTTTAGGTGATGGCATCACATTACAAATAAACAACGCACGTAGAGCCCAAATGGCCGGGGCTTTTATTTTTTTAATTTAATGCGGAGTAGAATTTTTATTTAGTTGAATACTGTATAAGATTTAATAGTATTAAATATTAAATTGTTTATTTTTTAAATATTGTATTTGTTTGTTTTTTATATGCTTAAAATTAATAATTATATTAAGAAAAATAATTTAAATCAATATTTGTTTGTTGTAATGATGATATAACTTTATTATTATGATAAAATAAAAGAAAAAATTTGTCTAATATATGTATAACATATTAATATATTAAAAAAAAAAACTAAAATGATAAAATTATTATGATAATAATTTCTTATTATCTTTTAAAAAAAAACAGTTATTATATCTATTTATTTTATAAAAATAAAAAAGAATATGTAGTATTAATAATTTAAAAAAGATAATATATTCATGAAACCAAAACTAAATATTACGTGTTTTAAAAACATTTTGAAATATTCATTGTGGAATTTAAAATATTTTACGTAGATTCATAAATATAGTTTTTTCTAAGATAGAAAAACCAAATATTTTAGTTTTTTCTATTCATAAGAAAATTTAAAAAATTCATAAATAAGTCTTTATGCCCTTTCGCATATTTTAACGGTAAACGTTTTATCACTTAAGTTTGGTATAATTGGTTTTCCTTTATTAACCTCTTCTATTATGTTTAAATATGTGTATCCTATTCTAATACAAATTGCCCTTTTATAGTTCAGTTTGAGGCTATAATCTTTGCCTGTAGTCATAGTGCATTAATCTTACCATGGTATCTAACAAAAAGAATATTTTGTAGGTATGCTCAATAGAATTTTTATTTAATTGAATGTTGAATAAGACATAATAATATTAAGGAGAATTAAAGAAATATATATGGAGGGGAAAGGAATTAATAAAGCATGTATGAGAAGGTACAATAGTCATTTGAGATGTACTTTGGGGAAAACTCTCCCAAATATATGCTCCCAAATAGTATACAATATGAACTTCCAAAAATGCCTAGAGAGTGGGACCCATTGTGGGTCCCATACTTCAACCATCCCCATCCCATCCCTACTAATTCGACTTAATTTTTTGCCCCATCCCACTGTTCGACATAGAATTTTCTGCCCCATCTCACTGTATGACGTTCGACAATTGTGACAAAATTTTCTACCCCCACTATCCGACGACTTCCCTGAAAATTCAAAAACCCAATTGCGACAGAATTTTCGGTAGAAAGCGGTCGGCTCCGCCTTGGACATGGTAGCAACGTTCAACTCCCCCATCCCCAATATGCCTCCGACGGCTTCCTTGATAATAAAAAAACCCATCTCTGCTGTGGGAGTGGCTCACATCCCCTCTAGGAATCTCTTTCTCCATTTGCGCGAGTTTCTTTTGCAAAAACTCGATCACTCTAATAATTAATGAGACTTGCTTGGAATTGAAAGAGATGTTTTTATGATTATACTCAATTGGGTGGGCTTAGTCCTTTGGGGACGATGGGAAGGCTTAGAGGTGAAAAGATTGGCGGTGAGTATAGAGAGATGGGTGGGCTTATGTGCTCTACTTGCCGTCGGGCGAAGTTACGGGAGAGAGGAGGAAGAAAGATGAAAGGACAAACTTTTCCTCTTAATATTTTCATAAATAATTTTTAAAAAATAAATAAAAATGATTAAATATAAAAATACGTTTTAAAAATACCACATTTTTCCTTTTTTGATTATCAGTTATAATTTCCATTTCGTTAGAAGAATAAAAATGAATCTCGTTTAAAATGATTTCCATTCAAAATCAATAATATTATTATTCATAAAAATAATAATAATAGTAATTTAAAAACACCCGTTAGAATATCGTAACATTGTTTATATTTAAAAGTAGCTTAGCTTTAATAACTAAAAGTATCCAGTATAATATTAAAATGTATACCAAACAAATTTGCTTAGTATTACTATTTCAACCGTATACATTAAATATGTCGTGAAAAAAGGAACAATAATAAATAATTTAATTATAAACATTGGTTATTATCAATGTTTATCTTGATATTTAATAAAGAATAAAAATAAATTTTTATTCTTTATTAAATATTTTTTTTCTAAATAGAATATGTCCAGCTTTGGGCATGAACAAAGTGTCGAGGAAAGAAGATGTGGCATTGCTATCCTCCTTCTCTCTCTTCCTCTACTTCCCACTTTTCCCACCCTCCCATTTTTGCAAAATTCAGATCCTCCAACTTTGGAAATGCAATTGTCAATGATGATCCCAAAAGCTAAGAAAGTTACCAACCAGATTTCAATAGTTTCAACTTAATTTATAAGTCTTTCCCTTGATAGCTCTAGCAGAAACAGTTGCCACTGATATAGAACTTCTAGATGGACTTGCACAGCTTAGAATAACATTAACTGCATGGCTAGAAACTATGGGCATGTGAAATAAGATCTTCTAAAATCAAAGAGTTGATTCCAATTTTATGCTGCTATTCCAACTTCTGGAGGAGAGAGAGCTTCCGCAAGGGCTTCGTCTTTGGCACCGCTACGTCAGGTCGAGGGGATGGCTGATAAGGAAGGTTGAGGACTGAGCATTTGGGACGCCTTCATTCGAGGTAACTAGGTTTCTTTTTCTCTCATATTTTGGTTTTTAACATTTGGATTTTTGGAAGCTTTAATTTTTTTTCCTAATTTTTTTTTATTTTTTTTTGGGAAACATGGATTATGCTCAATAATGGAAGTCTAGAGCTGAGAACATGAGTCGAACCCGATGGGCGATGCGAGATTGACCTAGATATTTTTGGAGGACGGGCGGGTGAGAGTGTAGTCACGAGATAGAATTTGAGCATATTGGCCCGACCCTAATTGGCCTAGCCATCAGTTAGGGCGAAACTAGGCCGATTAGCCAATTTTTATTATTATTAATTTAAAAAAATGACATATATATATATATATATGACTTATTGAAATTTTTTTTCTAAACCCTATGGTCCCTACCCTCATCCCAAATCTGTTACAGCTGCTTCTTTCTCCATCTCTGCATCTCCATCAAGCCTTTCCCATCGTCTTCTTCCCTCATTCCTCCCTGCATCTTCTCCGATGGTTGTTGCACTATCTTCCATCGCCTTCTTCAGTTCTTCTATTAGGTACTCCTCAATCCCCATCTCTTGATTTGACCCCGATATTTACACCGATGATTGTATATCAGTTCAAGGAATTGATGACGTACTATTCCCACCAAAGGAGAAGGAGACTAGACTTAAAACAGTACTGAAGGATAGGAGACCAAAATCGATTGACGGAGTTTGTTATTTTTCTCAACAATAGCGTGGTCTTAGGTTCTTATGAAACGGGAACCCAATAGTTTGGCGTGAGAGATTGGTATTGATTGTGTTGATTGATGGTGTAGTTAGTGGAGGTAGTGGGTAACTTGGAAATTGGAATCAAGCCTTGTTTTCTTTAGCTGGTTTTTCTCCATTATTTATTCATTTATATTAATATATTCCTATATTTAGCGGTGTTACGCTGTTACTTGTCTCAATATGTGTCTGTAATCAATGATAATCACCTTCTCAATTTCCTCTAAAGTAAATGTATTTGGTATCTTTTATTATTTATACAGTTTGTTGTCGTCTATAAATTATATTGTCTAAGCTTCATTATTTTATGTATTAATTATTAATTGTGTAAGACCCGAGAAATTCCAATTTATGGAAAAAGGGCAAAATCGTAATTTTGACTACAAAATTATAATTTCGGTTAAAAATCCGAAATTTATTCTCTACATCTCGGATAGCAAAGCGGATTTCAGATTTAGGAATGTCTCATGAAATCTAGCTAACCTTACGTAAAATTCATTCGATTACGAGACAATAAATTTACATTTTTCGGCGTCGGTTTGGAATTATGTGCAAAAGCGATTTCGAATGACCCCAGTCACATATAACAACGATACTCATGTGTCATAAGTGGCATGGTAGAGAAATGATGAAAATGGGCAGGCTGAGATAGTCTTTACAGATGTGGCAGGAAAGAGGAGGACATAACGGGAATTAATGAATTGTTTTTAAAGTTAGAAAATACTTAAAATAAGGGAATAGGGTCTCTTCTCCAAGGGGTAGGGAGTAAGGAAACAGGCTGCAAGGAACATGGGAGGGAGCAGAAGAGAAAAATGGAGGGAATTTAGAGAGAGAAAGGACCTCATATATACAGAAATGCAGCCGCGATCGGCCAGTCTGCCGGTGCTGGAACAAGAAGAAGAGCGCTCCTTTCGGAGAGGGCTTGCCGTGGAGTGGCATCGGTTGAGGATTTTTTGACGAGCAAACTCCGTGAGCGTAGGGGTTTCTCTGCTTGGGTTTAAACTTTATTTTAAAGTGTTTTTCAATGTTTAGGTTGGTTTGAGGCCGTGAGGGACGTTTGATCGGTTCAAAACACGGGACGAGGCCAGTGGGGCCAGAAATTCTTGGGTGTTCAGTCCAGTGGCTGTTGGGGACTGATTTGGGGTGTTTTATATGATAATTTATGGAATAAATTATCTTTTGGTAATGTATAAGGCGAAAATGGTAGTGAAGCCGGGGATTGTAAGTGAACCGATGATTTGTGATTTTTGCAGAATAGTAACGGGGATTTCACTATTCCCAAAATAGTGTTCTCAAATAATTTTTGTGAATTAATATGTTTGGTCAAATTGAAGTATAATTGCTCGTGTTTGATCGTTGCTTCAATGTGAGCTAATTTGGACGTGATGAAATGCGTAATTACATAACATGATTGTGTGATTGAATTTTATGTGAATATATAAGTAATTTATATATTTACGTGTGAGCGTAGGCTTGTAATGGAATTGGCGTCGTAATTCGTATGCCTTTAGGAAGTACCACAGGACGAAGTAGGGTGAGTGCATGAAAGGTGAGAGTCTAGAAAATAAGTTTGGGAGGGGTTGTCTAAAAACTAATAATTGTCGGAGGGGTGAGGTCCACCTTCAAAATATCCAGTAGTGGGAGACGACCCAATTGATACATCGATTAGTCCACAAATAATATCAGTAGTGGGAGGCATTGATTGATATATACACGCCCGGAGGTTGTCCTGAGCAAACAAAATAATAGTGCAAATACGGGCAGGCGAGTGTGAGAAATCCCGATGAGGACTTCAGTCTGAGATGATGAGTTAGACATTCAAGTAGGATCGTAATTTGCTTGAGATGTGTGTTTATTACAGAACATTGCTTTGCACTTAGGTGGAGAGTAGCCCGGCAGGCGATTCCACTGCGAGCATTAGCTCATGTCGAGGATGTTATTTTGCAGTGCAGGGGAGCGTGCGAGGGACGGCTCTAGATCCCCCAGGGCGGGTTGTGAAGAAAGCCGGGTTGTGGCTTTGATGATTTTCTACATGTATTAGAATTCCCTAATTTTGATATATGTGTTGTATAAGAGTAGATTTTTAACTCTTAAAACTATTGGACATAGTTGGTATGTTTTACAGATATTGTTATGAGTACTGTTTATGGGCCCAGTGGCGTTTACTCATGTGATGATATATTAGATTTGTTTAGGACGGGTACATATCACGGTATTGTATTTGGGTAGAGCTCCCAGGTACAAAGGAGACTGGAATTTTTGTGAAAAATGTCGGTCACGAGCATTCCGCAGTATTCCGCGGGTTGACAAGTAGTCAACGGACCCCCGCGTTTTGGGGCGTCATAGCTTGGTATCAGATCTTAGGTATACGAATACCTAAGGAGCTCGGGTTTGGGTATCCATCACCACTTGGGTGGTTTGATGTTTGGTTTAGGTATGAAATTACCTAGGAAAATCACGGGACACAAAGAAATTAGACTACGTCTGCGTGTTTTGTGTGATTTGATGAATTATTGTGTGAATGGGCCTTCTTACCATGTTGTGTGATGAGATCGTTTATGTGTGCTTGAGAGGATTAGCACATGGATGAGATAAATATGTTAGAAAAATATTTGGAGTGTCTGAGTGTACAAAGCTGGAAAGAAAATGAAAAATAAATTTTAATAAATTTATGGGATGAGGAGTGAAGAAAATGATTTTTCTAAGGTTTCACAGTGTAAAGCGCAGAGAAAATGGAGGAAGTAATTTTTATAAAAATTTATTTGGGTGTTATGGAAAATGAAAAAAAAATGTATAAATAATTTTTTTTTGGAATTTTCCAGTAGCTGGAAACAAGGAAAAAAAAAATATTGGAGCAGAAACTTGAAATGGGCTACTGCCTATTTGAGCAACGTTTGGGATAGGCGCGGGGCATGCGGCACGGAGGGCGCGGGCGCGAGGCGTGCGGAGGCGACGGGCATGTGGCAAGGCCGCGCGGTATGTGCCGAGGGCGGTAGGCGCATAAAGCCGACGGGCTGGGGGCGCCTTGGGCGCGCGTGGTCGACGTCTTTGTTGGGTTGTGGGTGTGCTTCGGTGCACACGACTGTTGGCGTTCCATTTCGGTGTACACCCGGGTGGGATTTTTGGACATTGTTCATGAAGACACGGTTCATGAGCACGTTCATCACAAAATTTTGAAAAAAATTTATTATTAAATAAAAATAATAATAAGAAAAAATCAAATAAAATTAGCCAAAATTTTTGAAGAAATAAAATTTGCAAAAAATAAAATTTTTTGTGATCAAAACGATTTGATTTGTGGATAAATTGGCATGGCTTCATAAGCGCGAGGGGACTTGATATATCTGCTTGGTTTTGTGTATGATTAGTGTCTCGGGGATGTGTCTGTCTTGTAGAATCTTGTATTGTATATTAATTTGCCATGTTGGTTTGTGTAGATGGCTAGTATGGGGGGCGAGGGCGGGGTCGTCCACGGCGGCCCGGTCGAGGCACCCGCAGGACATTTGACCGGCCAGCCGGTATTTGATCGGCGGGCCTTTCTTGAGCGTGTTAGAGTATCGCGGCTGCATTGCTCGACGAGCATGGCAGTGGTCGAGGGAGTCTAGTAACCTCCGAGATTTAGAGCTCACCATCCTCAGAGCGTTCATGGGGAGGGCCAGATGGTGTGGACCATTGGTTTTATGCGGATAGAGGGAACATATTGGAGGCTATGGAGATCACCTACGATACGGCCGGATCGGGGTTAGATGCATTCAGTGGTAGGCGAGGCCGGGTATGGTGGAGATGGGCGAGGGCTTCTAGAGACTTAGAGGCTTTGACATGGGCAGAGTTCCAGGAGCTGTTTATGGGCAAGTATTTTCCAAAGACAGCGAAGCATGCCAAGGCTTAGGAGTTCCTAGAGTTGAGGCAGGGAGCGATGATAGTCATTGACTATGTGGCTAGATTCACAGAGTTAGCCAGATTCGTTGATGACTACGTGGCCCACGGACAGCGAGGTTAGGATGTTCGAGTGGGCCGAAGTTGTCCATTCGTGCGAGTTAATAGGATGCAGCCTACAGGATATGGATTCTATGGATTGGGGGCTGACCACGGCCCATAGAGAGAGATGGAGGGATGCGCGGAACACTCGGGATGCGTGTGTTGTTAGTGGCAGAAGGAAGGGCAGTCAATCTTCCTCCAGGTTTGGGGGGAGAAAGGCCGAGAGGAGTCTCTGGTTAGGGGATCTCGAGTCCACGGCCATCGGGCGGGACGAGATGAGAGTTACTGTCGGCGAGACGAGATAAAAGTTACCCGGTCGGTGGGACGGATGGTGTGCTACCATTGTCGGCGACGGACACATGAAGACGGGTTGCCTAGAGGCGGGGATCCCGGGGTTTTGGGACATCCGCGGTCCGGTCGGTGGCGGGACGGGGAGAGGGATACGGTACATTCATCCATAGCACGATTACAGGCTAAGAGGGCGATCTTAGTTTCGGGGAGCTGGGCACCCCACATTTCATAGGTAGGCAGGGAGGCGGTATGGGTAGAGAGGCGGGGAGGGACCCGAGGCCTGGGGACATCGGGGGTCAGGGGCTTGTCTCTGGCAGTCACACAGCCCGGTGGTCGTGAATCGGCCGTTATACGAGGGAATACGTTTTCTACTATCTCGCATATGGGGTACAGAGGTGTTATTTGATTAAGTTAGCCGCATTCATTCATTCTTTGCATCCCGATTGTGATCGAGTTGGGCTTAGAGGTTGGAAACCTTAGAGGGAACCTTTGTATGTGAATTATCCCCCAGGGATTAGGGCGAGAATAGGGATGACCATGTCGCGGTTCTTGAGTTGGAATCTTAGGGACTCTACTCACGGTGGACACGAGGATCACTGGACATGTCGGAGTTCGATGTCATCTTAGGGGATGGATTGGTGACGACTACGGGGTCGTTATCGATTGTATTGAGAGAGTTGTCTTCGCCTATCGCGGGGCGGTACAGTGTGGTATTTCGAGGGAGACAAGCATGACATTTTGCCCCCGAAGCGGTATCACGAGTCAGGTGTGTCGGGGGCCGGTTAGCGAGGTTGGCTAGCAAGCCTTACCCTAGAGGATGAGGAGAGACTAGACTTAGATCTATCTCGAGTAGTGTGCGAGTATGTGGATGTTTTTCCAGATGAGCTACCTGGACTACCTCCAAATAGGGATGTAGACTTCAGTATTAAGTTACACCACTGTTCGCCGCTGCGTCTATGACTGCATAGGATGGCACCGATTGAGTTGCAAGAACGAGTCGACTACGAAGTTACTAGACCAAGGTTCATTAGACCAAGCACTTCACCATGAGGGCACTCAGGTTATATTTGCGAAGAAGGACAAGACCCTTCGTGTGCATTAACTAAAGGCTTGATTGAGCCGGATTCTGATAAAGAATCGGTACCCATTCTGGGGATTGACGATTTGTTTGATTAGTTGAGGAGGAGCATGAGGGTTTACTCCAAGATAGACGCTACTGCCCGGTTACCATCGGTAGGTTAGGGATATAGATATCCTAAAGGCGACATTTACGGAGACCACGTTATAGGCACTTTGAGGTTCTGGTGATGCCCTTTGGATTGACGAATGCGCCCACGGCGTATTCCATGGATCTCGTACATGCAGATATTCCAACCCTATTTAAGATCGGTTGCGTAGTCTTAGTGGATGACATTTTGATCTACCTCCCGGTCGAGAGTGGGAGCATAGGTATCACTTAGTGTCGTTCTGATTGTTCGGAGACCATCGGTTGTGCGATAAAAGTTAGTAAGTGTGAGTCACGGCTTCTTAAAGGTGAGATTTTTGGGACACATGGTGTCGGCATCACGGGGAGTGTCGATTACCGACCTTTAAGAAGGTCGGCGGTGATGAGTTGGGAGGGCAGTCGGAGTCTTCGAGATCGTGGGTTCTTGAGATTGGTGTTTGGGTATTACAGGGAGATTCATTGAAGTTTCTCGAGGATACTTAGCACCCTATGACTAAGTTGACCGGGAAGGAGTCAAGTTTGAGTGGGATGGCCGTGCGAGGGGAGCATTCCAGGGAGTTGAAGAAGACTTATGACTCCTATCTTGATAGTCCCGGACAGGGGATAGGGGTACACATTGTATTATGATGCCTTGAGGGCCGGATTGGGATGTGTTTTGATGCAGTCCGAGAGGGTAGTAGCTTATGATTCTCATGTGTTGAAGAATCACGAGTAGAATTACCCCACACACGACATGGAGTTGGAGGCCGTAGTCTTCGCCTTGAAGATTTGACGCCACTACTTATACGAGCCGGTTCGGTGTACTTAAGACCATAAAGTTTGAAGTATATTTTCACGCGGCGGGACCTGATATGAGGCTTGGCCTGTGAGATGGATGGAGTTCACAGAGGATTATGACTTCACTTTGCATGACCATCCTGGTAAGGCAAATGTAGTGGCTGATGCACTGTTCGGAAGTCACGGAAAATTGGCTAGTATGGCTTCTCGGGAGTGGCGGATGCTCGAAGGCTGTGGAGCAGTTTGGCTGATGCAACGAAGCGGAGCTCGAGAGTACCTTAGGGAGTTTAGTGGCATCTTGGTCTACATTGGCTTGAGTGATTGGAGTCCCGGTGGCGGAACGGAGATAGTGTCCATCGGGGACCTAGTACGGTCGGGTATGGGTGGCGAAATTTGGACATTCCCACACCGCAGGATGGTAGTCTTGATATAGAGGGGCAGTGGTAGTTTCCACTAGTTGACCAATTTTTAGAGAATAGATTCTCGGGGAGTTTCAACGCTCTCGGTTCTGGGTGCATCCGGGTGGCACGGATGTACAGGGATCTTCGTCGCGGAGTGCTATTGGAGTGGGATGAAGAAGAGAGACACGGTAGGGGACTTTGTTCAGCGATGTCTCACATATCTGCCCGGAGTTAAGGGCGAGCACGAAGCCGGCGAGGGGGTACGCCCGGCCATTGGAAGTGGTAGTGGAAGTGGGAGCAAGTCACGATGGACTTTGTGACCCACTTGCCACAGATGCAGCAGAAGCATGACGCGGTATGGGTGATAGTGGACCGACTCACAAAGTCGGCACATTTTCTAGCCATGCGGATGACCTTCGCTGCGGAGAGATTCACACGGGTTTTTGTCGAGAATGGTCAGAAGCTACATGAGTACCAGTATCCATAGTGTCGGATAGGGACCCGAGGTTTAAGGTGCACTTTTGGAAGAGTTTCCAAAAGACTATGGGCACACAGCTGACGATGAGTACAACTTTCCACCCTCAGACCGATGGTCAGTCTGAGAGGACTATGTAGGTGTTAGAGGACATGCTACGAGCATGCGTCCTGGATCATAAGGGTAGCTGGGAAGAGCACTTGCCACTTAGTGGTCGCTTCTGACAATAAGTTACCAGACGAGTATACGAGATGTACCGTGTAAGAGGCATTGTATGGGAGGCCATGTAGATCACGGTTATGTTGTTGGACCGAGGTGGGAGAGAGCTCCATCAACGGTCTGATGGAGTCGAACACCTCAGAAGGTGAGCTTGATCTGACGGAGTCTTCTCATTGGAGGCGGCACCAGAGCTATATAGATGTGCGAGTGGGCGCCAGGTTCGAGGTTGGGGATCACGTCTTCTTGAAGGTCATGCCTAAGAGAAGTGGTCGGGTTCGACAAACGTGGGAGCTATCGTAGAGGTTCATTTGGACCTTCGAGATGTCGAGGAGGGGTAGGCCGCGGATTGCATGCGGTTGGCGTTACCGTGACATGTCGGTCTGTCCACGAGGATATTTGTCTGTCGCTTCGGGTATACTCAGGATCCGACTCGTAGCAGTGGATTGGGGACGGATTGAGGTTGACCTTTGTTGGGACCTTTGAGGGAGGGACCCGGTGTGCATTGATGATGTCTTGTGATCAGGTTTGCAGCATGTCTGGAGTGAGAAATTTGTGAGGTGCTATGGCGACCTTATGGAGTGGAGGAGTTAACGTGGGAGCGCGAGGACACGATGCGGGCCACCTATCCCTTCTTGTTTAGGGATGAAGGTACGTGGTTTAGTCGTTTAAGATTTAAATGACTGTTTACATGCATGGTAGAGTGCACGTTGCATATGCATGTGAGTGATTGATAAATTCCAATTTCTGGAAAAAGGGCAAAATCGTAATTTCGATTACAAAATTGTAATTTATGTTAAAAATATGGAATTTATTCTCTAGATCTCTGATTACAAAATGGATTTTACCATTGGAATGTCTGTAAAATCTAGCTAACCGTAAAATTTAGATTTAAATTCTAGGGAGCAAGATAAAATTTGATTTTTCGAGCATCGCGTTTAGTTAGAAATAAAACGATTTCGATGCAATAGAAATCACATATAACACGTACTCATGTGTCATAAGTTGCATGGAAGTAGAAGAGAAATGAAATAAAATGGACGTAGAGATAGTCTTTAGAATTTCAGCGGGAAAATAGGGACATAACAATTATTAATACGATTGTTTTAAGTTAGAAAATGTAAAATAAGGAATAGAGATTCTCTTCTCCAATGTGAAAAAGAAGAGGCAAAGAAAGCGAGGATGGAACGAGAGGGGGAGGAGCGGCGAAACGAAAATGGGAAGAATTTGAGAGAGGGGACCTCATTATATACAGAAATCTGTGATCCGTAGTCGCGACATCGGGGACAAGAAGAAGAAGCGCTCTGCTTGAGGAGGAAAGGCTTGGCGATGGGTACCAGATTTGAGGGTACGACAAACTCCGTGGGTAGAAATTTCTCCCTACTTGGGTTTACACTTTGACTTAAAGTGTTTTTCAATGTTTAGTTGGTTTTAGAGGCCGTGATGGAGTCGATTTGAGTGGTCAACAGGACGGGTAATGAATTTTTAGAAATTCTTGGTCCAGTCAGGTAGCTGTTGGGGACTGATTTGGGAGTCATTTTATATAGTCTAATTTATGGAATAAATTATGCTTTGGTGTGTATAAGGCCGAAAATGACCGTGAAACCCGGGTTCACTAAGTGAACCGATGATTTGTGATTTTTAAAGAATAGTAACCGAGGGTTTCACTATTCCCGAAACAGTGTTCTTAAAATAATTTTTTTGAATTAATATGTTTGGTCGAGTAATTCAAGTATAATTGCTCGTGTTTGATCATTGCTTTATGTGAGCTAATTTTGGGCCCGTGATGAAAATACGTAATTACATACATGATTGTGTGATTGAATTTTACTTCTTGAATATATGCATGTTTATATATTTACATGTGACACTGAAACTGTAATGGAATTAATCATGCATTCCATATGCAAGCAGAGATACCCTAGGACAATAGGGTGAGTGCATGAGGTGAGTCTAGAAAATGATTCGGTTGTCTAAAACTAATAATTATCTGAGAAGGGTAGTCCTGCCCAAAATATCAATCGTCGGAGGCATTGATTGATATACATCGGAGGGGTGGTCACAAATAATATCAATCGTGGAGGCGGCCCAATTGATATATACATCGAAGGGTTGTCCCGCAAAGCAAACCGAAATAAGTAATAATTCTCATACGAGGCTTAGGCGAGTGTGAGGGAAGTCGATGAGGACTTCGGGTGCAGAGATGATGAGTTAGACATTCAGGTATGATCAATGCATTTGCTTGAATGTGTGTTTATTTTGGAACATTACTTAGCGCACTTAGGTGGAGAGTAGCCCACTTAGGAGTGATTCCACTGCGAGCATTGTGATACGTGGGGATATTATTTTTGATCTGGGAGCGTGCGAGGGGACGGCTCGTCCTAGAGACTGAAGTTGTGAAGAAGGCTGGGTTGTGGCTTTGATGATTTTTCTCATGTATTAGAATTCCCTGTTTTGATATATGTGTTGTATAAAGTAAATTATTAACTCTTAAAACTATTAGACCCGAGTTGGTATGTTTTACGAGATATTGTTATGATCTTGCATTTATGGGCCCAGTGGTAGTTTTACTCATGTGATGATATATTGTTTATTTAGGGCCGGGTATATCACGGTGTGTATTTGGTGGGAAGCTCCCCGTCTGAGAGGAGACTGCGCCCGATTTTCGTGAATGTCGGGTCACCCAGGCATTCCACGAAGTATATTCATCAAGGTTGATGGGTGATCGCGGAACCACAGGTTGATCTTCTGGGTGTATCCTGAGTATTGCGATGTTAAAATATTTTGTGTATTGCCTTTCAATTTGATGATGAGCCAGAGCATGTTTGTTATTTTGTTTTGATATTATGGCGCATTGGGCTTTGACTGCATCAGGGTTGGCCGGACTAGCCAAAGTACCAGAATAAAGTGGTCGTTTTTGGCCATGGCGAGCCATTGGGTTTGGGCCAGGTCCGTTTCCTAGATATAAATGGAGCGGGTGAAGTGGAGGAGTTGACTCTAGTACAAGGTAGACTTTTCTTTTTCATCTGTATCTCAAATATCTTTCTATTCTTTGTGTGCATGTCTTTTATAATTTAATTATTATTTTTACATAAACAAAACATTATCATTTCTTTTTTGTATTTTTTAATAAAAAATTAAGGTTTTTTTGTCGTAGCAAAAAAGTTGTCTATTTCTATTTACTAGTACTTAATCTTTTAAAAAATTATTCTTAATTAAAATTGTTTACAGAAAGTATAAAATATTTCAAAATTTTTTTCCTATCATTGCAATGATTTCACTGTCTACTTATTTTTTCAAAGGAGAAACGACATTATCAGGTCATTATCTATGTATTTCTTTAAATACTGAAAAATCTTGATGTGTTAACAGGAAGATATAGACCTCATGAAAAGATCTGTAACTTTGAAACATGCAACTCTTATATCTCATGGTCAAGGATTTTCAAGTTATTCAAGATGTTTTGTAAGAAAAATAATAAAAACAAAAATAATAATAATAATAGGAAGAAGAAGAAGTAAATCCTGTTTTGATGCTGAGGGAACTGGGAAAGTGAATTGGAAGGGAGTTGCTTACTACAATAGATTGGTCAACTACCTGCTCAAGAGATGTAAATATTTCCAGAAAAATTAAAAACTCGTGCTAAATTAAAGAGTAATTTGAGCCCACAATTTATATTTTTACAAGCATTACCCCATATGCAAATCTCTATCATTATGATCTTCCTTTGGCACTTGAGAAGAAATACAAGGGATGGTTGAGTGATGGGGTGGTGTAAGTACATAAATGGCTTTGAAAGTATTTATGATTTTTTTTGGTGGATTTATCTATGTTGGTTGATGAATGTTTCTAATATTGCAAGAAAGATTGTATGCAGATTATGCTGATTTTGCTTCAGATGTTGGAGACATGAGGTGGAATGGATGACCTTTAATAAGCCAAGAGAGGTGCTTCAAGGAGTATGGAAACTATACTGCTGGGAATATACTGTGGGACATCATTTGATTTTGTCTAATGCAACTGCAATTCAGAGATACAGGTAGAAATATCAAGTATGGTTTTGTTTCGGGGACTTGCTTGTTTCCTTCGATATAAAAAATTTCCATGAAACCATGTCATATCGGTCGATCTAATATAATTTTTTTCCATCAAGCACATCTTGTGTGTACAAACCGGGTAAATTTGATTTTTTTTCCGAAAAAAGGCAAATGGTAAATTACCGCTACAGTACAAGTTACAAACCTAGAATTTTTCTAGATCTCAGATGATGAAACAGACTCCACTGTTGGATTTGTATCGCAAAATTTAGTTACCTAGACGGATTTAGTTGAATTCTAAGACAGTCGGATTTTCACGATTTTTAGGAATTAATAATTGACTTCAAAAGCGAATTTTAAGAAAGATCTGAAAGTGGAAAATGAGATTAAGTAAATTTCATTTAAAATAAATTGAACTTGAACCAAGACGAAATAAATTGTTTTGAGTGCAGAAACGGACCTGGATAAGTCAAGGACACATGGCTCTACGTGGGCCAAGTATCCTTAAGTGACAAATAGGGCTAAAAGAGAGGGGGTGTCTGGCAAAACAACTCATTTTGATTCCACGTTCTATGGGAGGAGAGAGAAGGAAAGAGAGCATCGAGCTTCTCTCTTGATCATACGAGTTTCGTGCGGTCAGAATTCGTCGAACTAAGAGTGAAAGTTCATCTACACGACGAGGGCTATTCGTACATACCAAAAAAGGGGGGATTTCACCGAAGATTCAAAGGAGGAGATTTCTGGAAATCAAAGATTTCGGGCTAGGGAGGCTTCCTACTCATGTTACTATGCTTCAAGAAGTAGGGATTCATCCTATTATGGTTTATTTCCACCATAAGGGGCTGATTTTAGGGAAAATGTGGTGTAGAGGTCCTAAGGCTTTGTTTGGCTTATTTAAGAACTGTTTAAAGCCGTTTTTATGGCTTATTTGGGGCCGGTTTCGTGGTCCGGTTTGTGAAGTGTCCATGACAAGCTCAAAACATGGTTTAAGGGCTGTTTGGATGAAATCCTTGCACCTAGGGATTGTTTGGCTATGTTAAAATGACTTTAATGCTGGGCATTTCTTGATTGTAGCCAGTTTCACAGCAAATTGTTTGTGATTGTGTGTAATATGTCCCAAAAAGTGTTAGGGACTGTTTGGGATTAAAAATAATAATCCGGGATGTTAAGGGCTTGTTTGGCTAGTTTGAGCCAGTTATAAAGAGGGTTGTTAACGAGGAGAGTACATTGTTGTGGGCCAATACTAATCTTGCGCGTTTACCATTGAGTTAAGTGTGTTGTTGCTTGATATGTGATAGCATGCTTCTTGTTGTGGTTGATGAATGTTAATATATGTGTTCTAATGTATTAACATTGTTATGAGTGCTTAATTGAAAATTATATGCATGTGATATAATTGTCCATGATGCATGGTTAAATGCATAAGATAAATTGTCCATATGGCATCCATCACATATGTGGCACCCGACATATACATCTGATGGTGCATCACATTGCATTATGTCTTACGAAGAGAAACATCGTTACATGGGTGTGGGTGCATCGATTAAAATTAATACCCTCATAGTGATTGGTGAGTGGGCTCGTACCGTTGGGGCGAGAGTCAATGAGAGTCATTATTGAATAAAATGGTAAAAAAACTTTGTGTCGGGTAATAAGAAGAGAATTTAGATACTTCGTAATTGAAAGGAACACGGGTAGTTCCGGACACTCCTAATGGTGAAAGTAAAAAAAGTGTTGGAAGGTGTGCGGAGCCTACGACGAGACCATGAAAATTCAATGCCCACAAAAGACACATGGTTTTGTAAATGAAATGATCATTCTAGGTTTAACATCCAAAAAGCTTTTGGTTTGTAAGCGAAATGATTTTGGTTTCAAAAATGATTATTGGATGTAATCCATCAATGGCAGTTTATCATACATGGACATCGCATTGTGTGGTAGGAGTTGATAAAGATTTGGGTATGATGGGAGTCGGTAAAGACTCGGGTATGGTATATGACTGGGTCTCATCTCATTTCATGGCATGGCATGGCATGTAGAATTCCAACATAGGACTGCATATTCTTGCCTGGAATTGCTAATGTGAAAGTGGAAGGTGAACATTGCATGTGCACTTAGGTGGGGAGTAGCCTCTGTAGGAATTACTCTACTATGGCTCACCCTACATGGGATAACATTTCAAGTGCAGGAAATTCCTCGATGGGCAGCTCTCATGTGGGGCCACAAGAGTAAGAAAGCCGGCTTGTTGCTTTGTGATTATTTTTGTAAAATTTTTAGAGTAAATTCATTTGGTATGTATTAATGTGTAAATGAGTGAAATTGAACTCATATGTATATTCTTATGTGAAAGAGTGTACTAGAACTCTTATGCACTTTTATGTAAAGAGAATTGTATTTGAATTAATATGAAAAATCTCCTTTACATAGTTGTTTGGAAATTTCGAGGCTCTGCCTCGCCTAGGAGGAGTAGTTCGACAGGTGAAGGAGGCTTCGCTAGGAGACTGGGATTACACACGTGACTGAGTTACAGCCTCGCGTAAGGCGAAGGTGCTTGACAGGCGAGGAAAGTGGTTACTTTAGGTGAGGGTGGAGCTTTACACAAGTGAACCCGAACATCATGTAACCTTTGTTCCTGTGAGTCTTGAATTATGGTCTTGAGTGGTTTCTTGTGTGGGCTCACGGAGTAAATTTTTTTTTTTTTTTTTTTTTTTTTTGAAAGAAAGGGACTAAATGCAGTTTTTTGTAAAATGATGGGTGCTTGAGTGAATGGGACCTGATGTGGTGTTAGGTTGCAGCGTATCCACTGAGTCTTCAGCGACTTGATGGTTGTCAAGCGAACCCGGATTTTGGGGCGTCACGGCAGTATCGCGGAGCATAGGTATCACGTTACCTGGGCCCGATGGGCATGGGTCTAAACCATTGCATTCATTGTGCATTTCATGTTTAGTATTTAATATGCTACATGATTGTGTGTTGTGTGTTGTGTGAATAATATACATGGTAAAGTGTATATGGAAAAAAGGAACACTAGGGTTAGAACACATAACCTTGGGGGTTCGGAAAGACGAATGGGAGTAGTTTGAGATGTTAAGACCTGTGGTAGTTGGCACATGCACTACTAGTGAAGACGAGGAGAGAAATCTCAAAGTTTATACTTGATCCCCTATTTCTTTGGGATGCGCGAAGCCCAAATTGCTATCGACATATGTAGATGGCTAGTTAAGGAAAAGGAAAGCGGCGGTGGGCGGAACAACAACCAGCTTCACCAGCGGCCTTTTGACTAACAGAGCCTTCTTAGGAGTTATTGGTCGCTGCGACGCTACTAACATTGCGTGACGAGAGTGCTATGGCTAACACCATTGCCGCAGGCTAGTGGCGTAGACCGAGGAGGTTAAGTAACATCTAGAGGTTCAAGGCACATCATCCTCCAATCTTCAAGGGAGGAGGGGAACCGATAGAAGATGATCATTGGTTCCGATAAGTCAGCAAGATCTTGGAGGCTATGAAGATCACCTCCGATGTCACGAGGATAAGACTAGCTATATTCCAGCTAGAGGGTGAATCCCAAGTATGGTGGGATTGGGTCAAAGCCTCAAGGAACTTGGAGGTGATGACATGGGAAGAGTTTCTTGAACTCTTCATGGTCAAATATTTCCCGGCGTCTGCTCGACATGCAAAATCTTGGGAGTTCCTATAATTGAAACAAGGAACCATGATAGTGCTCGAATACGTGGCTAAGTTCACTGAATTAGCCCATTTCACGGATGATTATGTGGCCACGGACATGGCCAAAGTGAGAAATTTCGAGGATGGTTTGAAGTGTCCATCCCTAGGTAAGGTGTGGGACTCCTCCTAAAAGACATGGACTTGATGGTCAAGACGGCTATGGCCATTAAGAGGGAGGTGGATGACGCAAGGAGCATCCGGGATGCGGGTGTTAAAGATAAGAGAAAGGAGAGCCAACCTTCTTCTTCTAGCTCGAAAAGCAAGGACTTATCTCCTGAGGTTTTAGGGACGAATGCAGCGGTATCGGGGCCTGAGACGAGGGTTAATCATTCGAGATGGGGAGACAGCTGCTTGAGGGCTACTAACCGACCGGGCGAAGGACATGTTTCCATTGCCTCCAGCCTGGACACATGAGACGGGATTGCCCTCAGAGGCAAGGATCCCAGAGTTATGGGACACCCCAGTCCTAGTCACCAGTGGGACGTGCAAATACTCAATTTGTTCCTTTTTACCCTTACCATGGGCCAGGGGAGCCAGTATCAGTCTCAAGGTGCTGCACAGGCCCTTACTACTTCACAATCAAGCCGGATGGAATAGGTCATAAGTCGAGCTTGAGGCTAGGGCTCACAATCCAGGACTTCAGGGACCTAAGGAGTGTCTATACCATCACACCTCAGACTGAGCATGTAGATCAGTCGGTTATTCAGGGTACATTTCTACTCTCTCGCTTATGGGCAAGAGTATTGTTTGATTCTGGTGCATCTCATTCTTTTATTACTACATTGATGAGTGCCTAAAACACTCATCTTACACTCGCGTCGGTTCGTCATTTTTCACATTTATTTTATGATAATTTTATAGTTTTGTGGCTAGATCCACGATTTTATTAATGCAGGGTAATAGTTCTGGAGTTCATTGGAGCGTAAAGAGCAGCTTTTGGAGCGGAGTTTTGGAACAATAAGGGTAGGCAAGGAAGTGGTATCCGCGTCGCGGCGTCCTGCGTCGCGCTGACGTCTGTCGTGAAGCGTCACCACGTCGTGAGCGTCCTGCGTCGCTGACGTCACCGCGTCCTTGACGTCGACTCGAAAATGCACCTGCATCATTTAAAGTGCGAATGGCTCGAAATTAGGGTGTCGGAGGCGTGCGAGAAAGCCGCGGAATTCGAGGAGGAGATCGCGAGGGCTTGGAGGAAGTGCTCGGGATTCGGACCGTTTCTCATAGTTAGATTTATTTTTGGATAATATGATGATGTTTTTAAGACTAGACAATTTGATCTTTTCTTTCATTATGTTCTAGATCTCTTTCTAGGGTTACATCAAACCCTGTCACATACAATGGATTAAAGTTTGATCTTTCATGTTATTCAGTTGTTATTAATTTGTCACATCTACTCTATACCTGCATTTCAATTATATGATAATGTACGACCAATGTTAACATAATAACCTTGGAGATCAGAGATTCGAGAGATGAGAAGGGTATTGAGGATCTGAATCAGTAATGACCTTCAGCGATTAGGTTAATAGAGATATTGAACTGAGAGGTGGCATTTGGGGTTGAACATTTGAGCATTTGAATGCAGTCGAGATAGGAGAAATATTCTCAATTCTATTCACGAGATAGGCGGATATACCTCGAGAGGATATCTAAGTGAGCAAGATCACCTCGCCATTGACATGTACAAATATATTAAATAACAATATCTTTAGAAAAGTAATCCATTGAACGTGATAGGAGGAGATTTAACCCTAGGCGCCAACACCATTAATTCACTAGAATCAATAGCTTAGTTGCAGTTTCCTTACTTAAATTTTACCCTAGAATCATTTATTCAGATATTGTCTGAAAAGCAGAACCTCTGTAGTCAATTCACCTTTCCCTGTGGATCGATATCCGTACTTTAAGTACACTATATTACTTGGGGCTACGCGTGCACTTGCGCACATAGGCATTCATTTTACACACCGCGTTTTGAAGCCTATGCCATCGTAATATTAGCCAATATTTGGGCTTAGAGGTTGAAACCTTGGAAGAGTCGTTGCATGTGAGTTCTCCCCTAAGAACTAGGGTGAACATTGATAAGATATGTCGAGGTTGTGAGTTAAAGATCTTAGGGATTCTACTCACTATGGACCTTAAGGTCATGGACATGTCGGAGTTTGATGTCATCCTTGGGATGGACTAGTTGACGTCACACCGAGTCGTCATTGATTGTGATCGTAGGAGGGTTACTGCCTACACACTGGATGATGTTTGTGTTATGTTTTATGGGGATAAGCATGATGCTTTACCTCAAGCCGTGTATGACTCTAAATGGCATGGGCAGTTGATGGGTTGGTTGGCAAGCCTTACTCTGAACTACAAGGCGAGACTGGAGTTAGGTCTACCTTGGGCGGTTTGTGAGTATGATGATGTTTTTTCGGAGGAACTACCAGGATTACCTCCGTATAGGGATGTAGACTTCACTATTGAGTTGCACCTTGGTACACCGCCTATTTTTATGACTCCGCATAGACTGGCGCTTGTTGAGTTGCAGGAACTCAGAGATCAGTCTGAGGAATTGTTGGACGGGGGGTTTTATTGAGCCAGTAGCACTACCTTAGAGACTCAGATGATGTTTTCCAAGAAGAAGGACAAGATCCTTTGGCTATGTATAGACTATAGGCAGTTAAATAGGGTTACTAGCAAGAATAGGTACCCTTTGCCGAGAATTGATGACCTATTTGATTAGTTGAGAGGGGCGTGGGTTTATTCCAAGATAGATCTCTGCACCGGTTACCATCAGTTGAGGGTTAGGGAGGCGGATATCCTTAAGATGACGTTTAGGACGTAGTATGGGCATTTTGAGTTCACAATAATGCTTTTCGGATTGAAAAATGCTCTAGCGGCATTCATGGATCTCATGCATAGGGTATTCCAACCCTATCTAGATTAGTTCGTCGTGGTCTTCGTTGATGACATCTTGATCTATTCTAAGTATGAGGAGGAGCATGCGGGTCATTTGAGGATTGTGCTCCGGGTTTTGACAAACCACTAGTTGTATGCTTAATTCAATAAGTGTGAATTCTAGCTTACTGAGGTGAAATTCTTGGGGAATGTGGTATCGAATTCGGTGTATTCGTGGACCTAGAGAAGGTTGAGAGCAATTATGGTAGGGGAGACCGAAGTCAATCTTCGAGATCTGAATTTCTTGGGATTGGTAGGACATGATATTATAGTAGATTCATTGGACTTCTCGATTATGAAGTTTGTGCTATAGTGAGATTGACCTGAAAAGAGGTCAAGTTTGAGTGGAATGACTTATGTGAGAGGGCATTCTAGGAATTAAAGGAGAGAAACATGAGCTCCCATTCGATAATTTACAGAAGATGCGATGAGTCATAAACTCATATATTTTTAATCCCATTTTCTAGCTTGTTTTTAGTATTTTTCGAACCGTTTATTGCGAATTATGGAATATTTACAAACTTTGTGTTTTGTAGGAGTTAATTCAAGGAGAGATTTCGACCAAGAAGAAGAGAAAAAAATAATGTGCGGCGGTCTGTCGCAGCGAGGAGTTAAGTTATGTCATCAGACAAACGTCAGCAATGGCTACGAGGCAGGTGTCACACTTGATATTTTTACGTGTTTGCAACGCCTGAATCTAAAAAATTAGCAAATGAGCTATGTCTCAAGAAAAGATAGCATGTCGCGACAGGAAATAGGAAGAAGCTAGTTGAGACAAAGATCAGTTATGTCACAACATAATAAAAGACTAGAAGGCAGAATCTATGTCGCGACATAATCTACTATGTCGCGACACTAACTCTTGCAACATGAAGGAGTTGGTTGAGACAGAAGAGAGCACTGAAAGAAGAAGTTCGATCGCGACAAGAAAATTTAAGTCAAGTCAAATGACGCTTGTTGAATTGGCACAGTGCTTGGCTCAAAGGAACAGCGTTGCAACATACTTTGGCGAGGATATAAGTCTATGTCGCGACATGGATCTTAATGTTGCAACACAGAAATAAGCTGAATAAAGAGAAACGAGGTCATGATAGACTTTTATATTTCACGACAAAGATTTCAACACAATGCAAAGAAGTCCTGTCGCGACATAAAAAATTGGGTCGCGACAGAATGAGTACACTGAACACAGAAGAGTCTTGTCGTGACATGAAAATTGGGTCGCGACAACAAATATTGACAACACCAAGAAGTCATGTCGCAACATTAGAACAAAGGCGCAATAAAGTGACTCGGTGGCAGCGAAGCCTCTGTCGCGGCGGACTTTACGAGTCCGCGGCAATCACGGATAATATAAAGACGGTGTTGTAACATGGCACGAGCGAAGTCTTTATTCGCGACATAAAAACTTAGTCGCGACACCCGGCTTACGCGAAGTGCACACTAAAATTGTGTTGCGAGATGATTATCGATGTTGTGATATAACTGTTTAAGGAATGCATAAAATATTGTCGCGACAAAGGAAACTCTGTCGCGATAAAGTTATCATGCGAAAGAAGAAAGTATCGTAACAAAAATATGTTTTAAATGGCGAAGTAAGAAGGAGCATAAGATCTTGAATTCTGACGAACATTTTTATACACACCAGCCAGACCTAAACAGACACAAAACTCTTTGTAGCGACACAAGCTTACAGGTCGCGAAAAGAAGAAAATTTGGGCGAGGAAATTTTAGGGATTCACCGTAGCCTGATTTTGGGGCCTAAACTTTTGGGACTCTATAAATATAAGCTTGGCTACTTGAAGCGAGGCGGTCAGTCACCGCATCCCGAGCAGAACGAGTAAGAGGGAGTTGAGGACTCTTTTGTATTATATATATATATATATATATATATATATAATATATATATATTTTATTTCTTCTTTCTTTGTAGATTAGATTTGGAGTAGGACTACTTCATTTTTCTTGGATGCGAAGCAATTAAGCTGTTCGAGAAGTTTGAAGTTGAAATTAAATGCTGAAATTCATTTAAGATTCTTGTTTGAATTCAATGAACTCAATGAAAGCTAGAACTCATTTCTTCGAGTTGGAGTTACGGTGGAATTTTTGATCGGTATTTCGGGTGTATCTTTGTAATCTGGATTCGAACACAACCTGTGGAAGATCGATGTTAGTTATGGTCTTTTACGCCTGATGAAGAAAATTTCACGAGTTGAGGATTTTGAATTTATTTGAATGGTGTTGTCCCTTGAAATTAATTGTTCCCGATTTTTGAAGTAGCTTATATACCCATGAAAGACTGTGTCTAGCTCGATTTCTGGGGGAGGCCCTATGAGTGACTGAGAGATGGAGATTCCTGAGAGCATAGATTAGTTGCAAGGGGTATGCTAGACTAATATTGAGAAGAAGCCCAATGAGTTCGAAAAGTTACTAAGATAAATCCTCAATTTGCTAAAGGTTTGAGAATGGGTTGAGTGATATATCAATTTAATCAATTAGAGATCTCTCTTTGGTCTGGAAGAATGATTTTGATCCCGTGTTAGCATGAGATCTAATCAAGGAAAGAGAAAACTCTTTCAAATCTTAAGGATGAGACATCATTCATTTTGTAGAAATCTTAGCAACTGCGCTGTCTTGGGAAGTAAGAAATATGCAGTCATAAGAAATGGGTATGAAGTATTGGAAAATAAAAATACCTAGATCTTACAGAGAAATTCTTATTACAAGTAATTGATTAGAATCATGATTCAGAAATGAACATGAACCTCTACTTAGTGAAAAGTATGGTTAGAGGAGGAATCCAAACTATACTATCTTGCCTCTTGACAAATTCAGATTCCAAATCAGGGGAAAATAGAATGAGATTATGATGCATGAATTGATAATTTCACAGCAGTGAAATCAAAGTGTCTACTTCCAGAAATAGTTTGGTTCAGTCCAGTTTAAATTTAGGATTTAAATTTTTCCCTTTATTTTAAATGTAGGATTCTAGTTATTAAAATTCTTATTAGGTTACTAAATTTTCTCTAAACTAGACGTTCAAATAGTGTAGAACTCGAGTAGTTGGGACAGTTGAATTTTAAATTCTTTTCAATCTCTGTGGGAATGTCCCGGGACTTATAGATTAAGCTGTGCCATCTGACCCCGTGTTGCATTTTTAAGACGAATTAAATCTTTAATTGAGTTTAGTGACAAAATAATTCTTCTTATGAACTCTGAGTTATATTTGGTTTAACAAGAGTTTTTAGAGCGCGGATGCGGGATTAGATAATATTCCTTTGGTAATAGTGGCGAGGCTGTATATACAATATGGTCTTAACAAGTTTTTAAAGCGCCAGATTCTTGTGGTTAGATAATATTCCTTTTGTAATAGTGGCAAAAATTTGTATATATCATTGGGTCTTAGCAAGTTTTTGGTGCCGTTGCCAAGGATTAGATAATATTCCTTTGGTAATAGTGGCAGAAATTTGTATACAATATGGCCTTAACAAGTTTTTGGTGCTGTTGTTGGGGATTAGATAAAATTCCTTTGGTAATAGTGGCAAAAATTTGTATATATTATTTGGTCTTAACAAGTTTTTGGCGCCAGATTCTTCAGGGATCGAACGAATTTAAAAATCAGCACTACCGACTAAAAAGAAATGTAAATTTGGACATTTTTCTTTGTTTTACAAACAATTCAAAAAAATCAATAAAAGCAGTTTAACAACACGGTGGATGAATAAATTGTGCGATCTTTTTTGGAAGACTAATGAATATACAATTTTGTTATCAGCGACTCTTTGATCTCGGTGTTTCCACTTTCGGGGAAAATATTAAATGCATAGAAAATCGAAGCCCATTCTGCATAAGATCTGAAGTAAAACCTCTTTGAAAATGGGGAAATCCCAGTCTGGGATGAGTTTGGATAATAAATCAGAGTAGAAGATTGTGATATTGTTCAGATGATCTAAAGTTCAACCTGTGATTTAGGCCTATCATTGAAGAAGAGTACTGCGAGTGAGAATGACCTCACATTAAACCAAACAACTTTGAAATTTGGCTTGACTTTGATTCTGATGGTGTAACAACACCACTTCACGAGCCACCCTTAAGAGATCTGAAATTCTTTTGGGAGATTTATGAGGATGGAAAACACTGTGAAACTTAATGGAGTAAGACAAGATGTAATCAAGCTGCAACTCTTTCCATTCTCATTGAGAGACGTGGCAGCCACATGGTTTGACTCACTGCTAGTGGGATCAGTGAATACTTGGGAAGAACTGGTGGAGGCATTCATGAGCAAATTTTCCCCTCCAGCTCTTACTGCTGAAGAGGTGCCCTATGCATGGGATAGATCTGACAACTCAGTTGGACATTTTCTACCATGCCATGAATTATACCTCTAAGGGTATAATTGATGCATCTTGCTGTGGAGGTTTTAAAAGAAGAAGTGCAGAGGAGGCAATGCAAGTTATTGAAGACCTTTCCAAATGCTGACTATAAGACTCCATACGAATCTTAGGGGAGCAACAACGGGATGAGGGGAATGGTCTAATTTGGATTGGATAGAGCTACCGGTATAGAAGCCCGAGCTTGATGCGATAATGAACAAGGTGGTAGCGATGAGAAAGGATGCATACGCACATGAAGGTTGGGTAGTGAGAGAAGGAAGGAGAAATAGTGCGAGGGGGTATGAGGAAGAGCCTACTTAGGTTGAGAGGCGCGATACCTAAATGCAAACAAGAGTTATATTTTATTGACCCGACCTACACACACTTCTGGTCTGACACTAGAAACCATGAAAGCTTTTCATATGGTGAAAAAGCACAATAGGGAACTAGATATGAACAAAACCACCATCAGGTTTATACTTTTTCGGTCCCAGGTTTGTGGCCGGCAACAATAGCAACAGAGGGAAGCCGGAAGCGGATTATCAAGGTCAGAAAAGGACTCCATCATTTGAAGATCTGATGCTTAATTTCATGTCAGATAATAAAAGGATTTTGAATTTGCATGAGAAAAAAAATTTATGACCTTGAAAATTTCCAAGCAAACACAACATTATTTCAAGTAAACACCATTGATTCTTTGAAGAATCTGGAGATGTAGATTGGGCAACTGGCTCAAGCTATGTAGAAAGAACCTAAGGATTGTATGGCAGTGACTTTGAGAAGTGGCAGGGAGTTAGATGAAAGGAGAGTAGAAAGGAAGAATGATGAGGAAGAGAAGCAAGCTGAGATTGGAAGAACATGGCGGAGAATGGTTCGGAAGCTCACGAGGAGAAGAAGGAGTCAAACGAGCGCATTCCTAAACAACGGGAAGAAGGAAGGGTGAGAAGCATAATCCTCGGTTCCATTTCCCTCGAAAGTACCGAGGAAAAGCTGGAGGAGCAGTTCTTTAAATTCTTAAACATGTTTAAGAAGATAGAGATCAACATTCCCTTCTCAAAGGCATTAACTCAAATGCCTCATTATGCAAAATTCATGAAATATTTGTTGAGCAAAAAGAGAAAATTGACTAAGGAAGGGATAGTGAGCCTAAATGCAGCACAGTCACGGTAATTCGAAGTCCATACCACAAAAGACAGGGATCGGGTAGCTTGCATACCTTGCATGATTAGAATCTTGACATGGGAAAAGCATTGTGTGATTTTAGACTATCAACTTGATGATACATGCATTGCTAAAGACTAAGTTTGGGGGAGCTTACTCCCACAACCATGACCCTACAGATGGAAGATAGGACATTGGCCCATCCTAAGGGTATCCTTGAAGATGTGCTAATCAAGGTGGCCCACTGCTGTTAGGAAGACCCTTCTTAGCAACAGGAGCAACATTGATTGATTTGAAAAAATGAGACGCTCTGAGGTTGGAGATGAAGCGGTGCATTTGATCGATGACAATTTGAAACGACAAAACTCAAAGTCTTGGCTTTTGTAGATTTGTAGAAACAAAAATTCTGTGTTTCTAAGCAACCATTGATTATAATTTTAGAATTCAATGAATAGGGAATGAGATGAATTTCCAGTATCATGAGCATCTTGAAGTTGTTTTTGAACTCGATTCCAAATGAAAGATTCGATTATTGATATTAGAGAAAGCAATGCGAGAAAAATCCGATTATGAAGAAGAAGTAGCGAGGGGAAAGAAAGAGAAAGAAAAAGTTCGAAGGTTTAATACTAAAAGGAATTGAACATTTTAAAATGTACTTCTTACACAACCCAAGAAAGAAAGCCAGTAATCATTTCAGCTGGATTAACTAAATTTGGAAGCGAAGCTACTTTGGGAGACTCTTAGAAAAATATAAAGGAAACAACGGTCTATAGAACATTTGAAAGGAATCAGTCCTTTAGTTTGTATGCATAAGATCCTGTTGGAGGAGAATGTTAGGACTTCTATAGAGCATCAGAGAAGGCTGAATCCAGTAATGAAAGAAGTAGTCAGAAAAGAAGTACTGAAATGGATGAATTCAGGCTTCATATATCTAATTTCGAATGATCCTTGGGTAAGGCCACATTACATGTGGTTGAAGGGAGAATTCTTTGTGATGAAATAAGGGCTGAATTCATTCTTACAAGAAATTTGTGATATGATGGAGTGTTATAAACTACATGAAACTTAACAACGCTACCGAAAGGACCATTTATCCTCACACCTTTCATTGATCGAATGTTAGACGAGTTAACAAGACACTCCCATTATTGTTTCTTGATGGATATTACGGTTATAACCCGGATTGCAATAATACTGGGATCAGGAAATCAACATTTACATGTCCTTATGGTACCTTTGCCTTTAGAAGGATGCCATTTGGATTATGTAATGCTCCTGCCACCTTTCAAAGATGTATGATGTCTATATTTTATGACTTGGTGGAAGAGGTTATGGAAATATTCATGGATGACTTCTCAGTCTATGGATCTACTTTTGAAGATTTTAGAGAAACTTAGAAACAATACTTGGAGGGTTAGAACAAAAAGTCAAAAAAGCTTTAAACTGGGAAAAATGCCATTTCATGGTAATTGAAGGTATTGTCTTAGGGAGCAAGATTTATCTTTATTAGTTAGGTAGATCAAGCAAAGATTGATGTTATAAAACTCTCATGCCACTACCAGTGAAGGGCTTAAAAAGCTTCTAGGGACATGCTGGATTTCTGAGGAGTTCATAAGGATTTTCAAATATCCTCTAGACCATTACCATGACTCTTTTGAAATAGATGCAAAATTTGATTTTGATGAATCATGCAGAGCTGCATTTGAAGAAATTAAATCCATATTAGTATCAGCTCCCATTATGTTGACACTAGACTGGAACAATGAATTTGAAATTATGTGTGATGCTAGTGATTATGCAATGGGAGCTGTATTGGGACAGATAAATGAAAAGATATTCAAGGCCATATACTATGCCAGCAAAACATTCAATAAAGGCCGCAGAAAACTACTCCACCGTGAGAAGGAATCAGCGGCAATGGTTTTGATTGTAGAAAAAATTCAGGCCTTATATATTGGGGTCCCATGTTGTGATACACAATAATCATGCTGCAATTAAATATTGAATGGAAAAAAAGGATGCAAAGCCAAGATTGATCAGATGGGTGCTATTGCTACAAGAGTTTGATCTTGAAATCAAAGACAATAAGGGTGGTAGCCGATGTGATGGCAGTCCTTGTCTAGATTAGAAGCTATTTGGAGCAGAAAAGGGCGAAATAGAAGAAATTTTTCTGATGACGGCTATTGATGTTGTGAGTACAAACACCACAGTATCTTGATATTGACAATTGGGTGTGGAATTATGCCATGTGAATTATTTCTGACAAAGAGAATTTGAAGCGATTGCGGATTATTTATAGGATGGCCATTTGTTGTATAGAAAGGAACGGGGTAGTGATGCATGAGGAGATGTGTCCCAGAAATAGAAACAGGTATTATGGAAAAATTTCATGCATCACCATATGGAGGACACTTCGCGGGAGACAAAATGACAGAAAATTCTCAATCAGAGATTTTATTAGCTACTACATTAGTTGGCTTGAATAGGTAAAACCGTGTGATGCTTGTCAAAGAATGGGAACATAAGCGGAAAGTAAATGCCCTGTAGAGAATTCTGAGTGGTGAGATTTTTGATGTATGGGAATAGATTTTATGGGACCTTTTCCATCATCATTTGACAATCTATACATTCTCCTAGCTATGGATTATGTATCCAAATGGGTGGAAGCAACAACTTGTCCCAGAAATTATGCTATTACAGTTGTTGGGTTTATACAAAGGAACATTTTGAGCAGATTTGGAGCACTCTGAACAATCATCAGTGATGAGAGAAGCCATTTTGCAAATAAAGTCTTTGCAAAACTCATGAGAAGATATGGAATCAAACATATGATTGGATTGGCTTATCACCCTCAATCAAATGGGCAAGTTGAAATTTCCAATAGGGAGATAAAGAAAATTCTGGAGAAGTCATTAAATGAAAGAAGAAAGGACTGGTCTATAAAGCTAGATGATGCACTATGGGCTTATAGAATTGCTTACAAAAATCCTATTGGAATGTCCCCATACAGAATTGTATATGGAAAACCTTGTCATCTCCCTTTAGAATTGGAATACAAGGCTATAGCAGGCACGTCAAGAAGTGGTATGATTTTCAAGCTACCATGGAAAAGAGACTACTCCAAATGAATGGCTGGAAGATTGAGAAATGAAGCTTATGACAATGCGAAATCTGAGAAAGGAAAAGACGAGAGGTGGCATGATAAGAAAATTCTAAGGAGGGAGTTCAAGGCAGGAGAACAAGTTCTCTTATATAAATCCAGGCTCAAGATCTTTCCAGGGAAACTGAAATCAAGATGGAGTGGTCCATATATAGTGTTAACAAGTACACCCTTTGGAGCAGTAACACTAAAGGTTGAATTTGGAAAAAATTCAAAGTAAATGGTTAGAGATTAAAACATTATCTTGGAGGAAGCATACAGGAGGTAGATCGAGTTTTGAAAGAGAAAAAATAGATAAATGAAAACACTTTGTAGCCTGTGTCTAGCTAAGGACATTAAACTGAGCAGCTTCTTGGGAGGCAACCCAAGCTGAATTTTTTTTTTAATTTTCTTGTTTCTTAGATTGATGTTGATTATTATTATTATTTTTTTGTGATTTTGGATTATTAAATTTTTATTTGGTTAGAAGGTTTTTTTTTTAGGAAGCTTGATCATTTGCTAAATTTTTCTATTTATTTATTTTTGGACAGGAAGAATGAACTGGAATAAGATTTTATTATCGGCACCTGCCTCGAAATTTGAATTGTCTGCGAGGAAAATGACTACAAGGGAGTATTTCTCATTCCCTAAACTTATTTGTAATAACAATGCATATCTTAAGTTTGGGGGGAGTTTGCTACTACCAGTGCTTGAATGCTATGTTCGATGTCATTTTAATGAGATAGTTTATTTCATGATTGGATTAATGATTTTAATTTATAAATATGTCTTCTGATGCTTGAATTGAAAATTTTAGTGAGTTGTGGGTGAGGTCGCGAATTGGAAGGCGAGTTTTAGAGTTCTAGAAATTCGGGAAACAATTACTTAGTGGTAAAGTTGTATTGTGACACTTTTTATAAGTGAGGGAAAAGGGTTGTCGCAACAAGGAAATTGATTGATTAAGACAATTTATAAGAAAATTAGGTCACGACATTAAAAGTTCGGTCATGGCAAAACTCACTGAAATATGATGTCGTGACCCTGTTTTTCCTGTTGCCACAAAATTTTTGAAACTAAAGTAAATGGCAACAAAAATAGTGTCGCGACCAATTTCCAAACATCGTCGCGACCCACTTTTCGGTTGTAGAACTAATCTACGTCACGATAGGAAAATTCTTGTGGTGATCGGATTGTAACACATGGAGCATTTATTAGATTACAATGACATGTGTTCTTTGACAAAATTTTCTCTTGTCGAGACGAGTCATTGTTCTGCGACAAACTAAAGTGTGTCACGACATGGAATTTTAAAGAATGGGGTGAAAATTTCCATTTTATTTTGGGTCACAAAACAAATTCCACAAGTAAATTCAAAAGATATTGTTGTGACCTAATCATTAATTGTCGCGACCCATGAAGAGAAACATTCATTTAATGAGCCATAAACTAAATAAGTTCTCCAAAACTAAAAAGACACCCCTTCCCATTGCTTCATATCACTCATGCTCTCACCAAAATACCACCTTCCTATCTTCGAATTCTAAAAAACCTTAGACTTCAGAGACCTTAAACCCCAAATCCAAATCTCATCGATGGAAAAACCCGAACCTAGTCCCCGTGTAACACCCAAATCTGGGGGTCTTTTTTTTTTCACAGGTAACCTTCAACAAGCTATATAATAGCCTCATTCACTCATATTCACGTGTCATTCAATTATTAAGCAATGACACATGATATTCCATCTCATTCGAGATTCTAGTGATTAGTGCACTTAGTGCGATAGTCATTTCGAAACTATGTGAGCACCAAATGCCATCCACTGGAATATGGTTAGATTCTAGACTCAGAGATATTTCCATAGAGTCAAAGAACACGTAAAACGAACTTTGAATGAGGAAGTTATGGTCATCCAAAGTACGCTTTGCCAAGCTCATTCCCTAGACGAGGTCGGCTCGGCCAAAGGAGGTCAGCTCGGAAAGAAGAGGTCGGCTCAGCTACATTTGAGCACTAAATTCCATCCACAAGCATGTGGTCAGATTCTAGACTCAAGGATCTTTCCATAGAGTCTAGAGGAGCACCTAAACGGACTTAGGACGGGACGTTATAGTCATCACGAAGTGCCTTCACATGACGGCAAGCCCGACATGTAGAGCCAAGCCCAGTACCCTCTTGTATTTCATCTCTTTCGAACACAATATTAGCTCATATTATTTTGAGTCATATATGGATGGATTATAGACTCAAAGGGATTTCCATAGAGTCTACGAACGCATGAAACGGACTTTGGACGAGAAATTTATGATCGTCCGGTTATGTCCAGAGCTCATTCCTGCTTGGGCTCGGCGGAAGGCCCTAGCCAAAGGGGTCGTTTCGGTGCACACGGCTCATCCTGTGGGCTCGGCCATGTGACTCATCCTGCGGGCTCGGCCGCACACGACTCATCCTTGCTGATCACGGCCATGAGCTCATCCTGGCGGGCTCGGCCCGGAAGGCTCGGCTGGGGTCGGCTCGGCTGCGCGAGAGGTCAGTCGGGGTCTGCTCAAGAGGTCAGGTCAGCTCCGCCCAAAGATGTCAGCTCAGCTCTGCACAAGAGGTCAGCTTAGCTCTGCACAAGAGGTCAGCTCAGCTCTGTACGAGGTCATTGACTACGCACAGAGAATTATTTCGGCTGCATGCGAGGTCGGCTCATCCCGGGAGATCTTAGCTCGACCAAAGGTCGACTCATTTCTGCTAAGAGAGTCGGTCGTGGCTGCGCCAAGAGTCGGCTCATCCGGAGGCTCAGCTGCGTCCAAAGAGGTCAGCTCATCCAGGAGAGCTCAGCTTTGACCAAAGAGGTCAGTTCGGTCAGAAGAGCTCGGCCACAACTCAACCTCTCAGACCCTTCTGAGTAAAAAGGCCATAACTTGGGCTATAGAGGTCCGATTTGGGTGATTCGAAAGCCTACATCAAGCTTACTGATGGGGCTACAATATACCAGAAGGAAACATGGCCAGTACATGCCACTTCAACAAAAATTCAGTCTTAAAGTTTGGCTAATACATAGGATCCAAAGCGAGCAACTACCTATGGTTGACCTTGAGCAAACATCCTCTCAAGGCAAGACACAACCCTTACCAAATTGTATTAAACATATAATCTGATTTTAATTACAATTTATTTATATCACAAGTACAAAAATTTGAAAACAGTTCAGTTTAAACAAAAATTGGGTTTTCTACCTAGAAATTTTACAAAAGAACACGATAGGCCATCTTAGATCTTCCTCTCAGCCTAAGACCTCATGAGTGCCGTCTCTTGAATTCATTACCTCCAGGTACCTTGAATATTTTTCCCAGCGGGGTGAGCTATGCCCAGTAGAAAGTCCCTCTGAGAGGCTACTCGCCTAAGTGCACGTCTGATGACATAATCCACAAAATCATTCACACTCATTCCTTATAAAATATGCATATCTACATATAGATATACATGTCCTTGATTCTCATGACTCTCTCATACATACAATTTGCCATGTATGAAAACTAGTTTCAAAACAAAAGCTTTTTGTTTTTTGAAACCCATTGACAACCTCGATGTCGAGACAACCCTGCGAATATTTTGCACACTTGGAAAACCCTCAGAATAGTAAACCCTTTGGACCAAACTCCGTGTCGAACCCTTTGGACCATCTCGAGAACCCTTTATTGGACAACCCTCCGATAGAGTTCCATTGGACCGACCTCCGATATAATTTATTGGACAGCCTCGAATCCTTTGTTCTTTGGACAACCCTTCGAATACCCATTTATTCATGCACTCACACCCAGATTCACGCGTGGCCAGTGCACATGCAATGATAATGTCTTGCATAATATCATGTTACATGCATGATAGAACTGTCTGACACTCATAATACATGCTTCACACAAAGCATCACGTTAATATATAACAAGCATGCATATATAGTAACATTATTTTCTCACACAATGCGCATGTTATTATTGATAACACACAAAGAAACTGGATTTCAATCTCGATATCAGAGAACATATGTACATCACCGCAATGAATCATCTATAAGATCCCGAACTATAGTACAACAATCCAATTCGAGCTGCATTTAAGAAAACTACACAGGGGATTGGACACGTCCCAACCTGACAATAATTTCTATAGAAATTATTTTAAGCTTGACCCACTATTCGGGCTGAAATTGTCATAGCCATTTATGGTTCTTAAACAAAGACCCAACGAGAATGGAAGACACCTACCGGAAATTGCAGATCCGTTCAGCTGCAACTCCTACGATTGTTAATTAGAAGGCTGGTTCTCTTTCCTTTTCCGTTGTCTTTTCCTTTACCTTTCCCTTATTTTTTTTTATTTTTCTTTTTCCCTTTTCCTCCTCTTCTGAGACAATTTCCTTCTCTCCTCGCGACACATAACATTCCACATGTCATTCATGCCCATTTTCCCACCACTATCCTCTCATGCAAGATAGAAGTGTGACACTTGGCTTCCACTCAAGTGCCAAGTGTCCTCTCCTCAGGTTTCACATGGCACGCATCTTCATGCCACGTGTCATCCCCTCATTCGTCAGTTTGTCTTGAAATATGTGCAATTTCAACCTTCTCGAAATTCGATGAAATTCGACTATGTACTTAGATTTCGCGAGACGAACTCAACGGTATGTCCCGCGTCGTCATCTGAGATCTATAGAAATTCCTAGGTTTGCAACCCGTGTCTATCAGTTTACTTTATCCGGAGTCTCACATTCTTCCCCCCTTAAAAGAATTTCGTCCCAAAATTCACACGCACATACAAACACATGCATATGTAATAGTCATTTAAATGCCAAATGACTAAACCACGTCACCTCCCCTTCCTCAAGAGGAAGGATCATCTGATGCGCATTGTGTCCTCACGTTCCCATGTTGCCTCCTCCACTCCCTCGGTGTTTCAGAAACCTTTCACTAGCCTCACGGAGTCATGTATCGCAAAAACACGCTCTCGGCTATCCATCGCCGAGTCCTTCTCGAAGGTCCCATCTGCATCAATAACAAGCTCGCCCTAGTCCACTACATGAAATTTGAGGATGCAGGTGTACTTCGAACATATAGAGACATGGAACACCTCATGAACACCTGATAAACTCGGCGATAATGCTAATCGATATGCAACTGCCCCCACCCTCTCGAGTACCTCGAAGGGCTTAATAAACCTCGGCGATAGCTTCCTTTTCTTGCCAAATCTGACCGCTTCTCTTTTAGGCATCACCTTTAAGAAGACATGATCACTAGCCTCTCAAACTGCAGGAGTCCTCGCTTATTGGCATAACTCTTCTATGGGATCGGCTAGAGTGAGAAGGTGTTTCCGTATCAGACCCACTATTTCGGTGGTGTCTCGAATCAAGTCAGGACTCGTGGTGGAGCTCTCTCCACCTCAGGTCAATGAGTGGAGATCGACATGGCCTCCGTATAAGGCCTCGTAAGTTACCATACGTATACTTGCACGATACTTGTTGTTGTAGGTGAATTCTACCAAGGGCAAATGCTCTTCCCAGCTACCCTTGAAATCAAGGACGCATGCTCGTAGTATGTCCTCTAAAACCAGTATAGTCCTCTCCGACTAACCATCTATCTATGGATGAAAAGCGGTGCTCATCATCAACTGTGTCCCCATGGCCTTCTAGAAACTCTTCCAAAAGTGTGCCGTGAACCTGGGATCTCTGTTCGATACGATGGATACTGGTACTCCATGTAACCTAACAATCTCTGGTATATACAACCTACAGAATTCCTCTAGTGTAAAGGTCATCGGAATGCGGCTAGGAAATGTCTTGACTTAATGATGGGTCCTTATGACCCACACCCCGCGTCATGTCTACTTGATCTTTGTGGTAAGTGGGTCACAAAATCCATCGTGACGTGCTCCCACTTCCACTCAACCACCTCAAATGGCTGAAGTAGCCCTCTTTGTCTTTTGAGTTCTTAGCCTTGTCTAGTGGCCACGTGAGACAGTCGAGCAAAATCTGACGTGTCTCATTCATCCGACGATAATGCGGCGACGAGATCGCGATACATCTTCATGCCACCTGGATGCATTGCGAAACGAGAGCAATGGAACTCCCTGAGGATCTCTTCTCTCAACTCTATCAACTGGTGAACCACTACCCATCCTCTATACCGAAGACTACCATCTGTGTGGACGGTCCAGCCCTCGTCACTGTACTGTTGTGTGCAGGTCCACGATGGACACTATCTCCAGCGTCCCGCCCGCAGGACTCGATCACTTTGTCGCAGAGCCAGTTGTAATACTAAACTTCCCAGCGTCTATTTGGGTGTACTCGCTGTATTGTAGGCCGGTGTCCCGGAGTCTAGAGCATCCGCTACTTGGAAGCTATGCTAGCTAATGCTCCGTGACACCACCGGTGAGTGCATTAGCCACCACATTTTGCCTTTTGGGATGGTAATGCAAAGTGAAGTCATAATCCTCTAGGAACTCCATCCATCTGCGTTGCCTCATATTGAGGTCCCGTTGTGTGAAAATATACTTCAGACTTTTGTGGTCTTAGTACACCTCGAACTCCTCGCCGTATAAGTAGTGGCGCAAAATCACTGAGGCGAAGGCAGTGGCCTGACTCCGTATCATGTGTAGGGTAATTCTACTCATGATTCTTCAATTAATAGAGAACCATAAGCCACTACCTCCTCAGTGCATCAAAACACATCCCGGGTAGTCATTTGAAGCATCATAATATCTTGAGTACTCTGTCCCTTTTCGGGACTACGAAATAATTTGAAGGCCTCCGTTCAATTCTGGAATGCCCTCTCACCACGAGTCATTCACTCAAACTTGACCTCCTTAGGGTTAACTTAGTCATAGGTACCGCTAATGGAGGAAATCTTCTATGAACCTCCTGTAATATCAGCCAATCCGAGCTGCGTGTCTCGAAGACCAACCCGGCCTCTCAATACTCATAATAGCCTCGGCCTTCTCGGGGTCCTGCGGCACACACAGGCCAGGCATGAGCGTGTCCCTAGAAATCTCACCTCGATGAGACAAAATTCACGCTAGCTGAATTTGGCCTGGCCCGATGGTCTCTCGGGGAATGCGGAGGCGACCCTCAAGTGAACCTCATGATCCTCCTCTGTCTCGGAGTAGATCAAGATATCGTCCACGAAAACTACCACAAACCGATCTAAGTAGGATTGGAAGACCCTATGCATGAGATCCATGAATCTTTGATTACATTCGTCAATCCAAAGGGCATCCTTTAGTGAACTCGAAATGCCCATACCGTTACGAGCTTATTTGTCTTAGGAATATCTGTCTCTACAACTCTCAAGCGACTAATTTTCGGTGTGGAGATCTATCTTAGAGTACACCCACGCCCCTCTCAACTGATTAAACAAATCATCAATCATTGGTAAAGGATACCGATTCTTGATTGTCACCCTATTTAACTATCGATAGTCAATGCACAGTTGAAGGGTCTTATCATTTTTCTTAGCAAAGCAGGCTGGAAGCACAGGTGAAGTCTTTCGGTCCCAATGAAACCCTTGTCCGATAATCCATGTCTAGACCTTGAGTTCTGCTGACTCTTGGCGCCATCTGTCTTGAGTCATAGAAATGGGCGACGTACCAGGGTGTAGCTCAATGACAAAGTCTACATCCCTCTAGGGAGGTAATCCTGGTAACTCGTTTGGAAAAACATCCTCAAACTCACATACCACCCGAGGTAGACTCAGACCACTGTCACGCCTCGTCCCTCAGTGAGACTTACTAGCCAACCTATCATGTCAGGTACCACTAGAGTCATACGGCTTGAGGTAAAACATCATGCTTATCCCCACGAAATGTAATACGAATACCAGCATCACATTGTGTAGGCGGTAACCCTCCTACGATCACAATCAATGTGACCCGATTATTACATCAACCAATCCATGCCAAGAATCACATCAAAGTCGGAATATGTCACGTAACTTAGAAGATCCATAGTAGGTAGAATCGAGAGATCTCTAACTCCACTGATCCCGTTTTCTATATCGATCGATCCTCACACAATTCCTAGGGAGGCTTCGCATTCGGCTTTTCAAGTTGACCTTTAAGCCCAAAACATTCACACAAGATGCAGCAATAAATGAATGAGATGTACCAGAATCAAACAATACTCTTGCCCATAGGCGCGAGAGTAGAAACATACCCTGCATAACTGACGGATCTATGGGCTTCGTCGTTGTGTAACAGTGTCAACACGCCCCTAGGTCCCCGAAGTCCTTGCCTGTGGTCCCTACCCTCGACCTCGACCCATGCTCTGGCCTCTCTGGCCTATCTGTGAAACAACCGGTGCCCGTGTCGCACCCTGGGACTGATATCTGTTCCCATGGCCCATGCTAGGGTAAGAAGGAACATATTATGTCTGAGTGTGTCCCACTGATGACTGGGATTGAGGTGTCCCATGACTCTGGGATCCTTGCCTCTGTGGGCAATCCCGTCTCATATGTCCAGGCTGATGGCAATGATAACATGTCATCGGTCCTGACTAGCTAGGAGCCCTGATCTGGCTTTGGCCCTGAAAGCCACGACCTTGTCCTGAAAACCTTCGTGGGACAGAAGTCCTTTTCTATGCTCCCGTTTCGAAGAAGTGACCCTCGTTCCACTTATCACGGTACGAGTATCACCGAGAGGCTCTGGGCATCATCTATCTCTCTCTATGGCCAAAGCTATCCTGACCATAGATAGAATCCATGTCTTACAGGAGAAGTCCCATAATCTTTCCCTGGATGGACAACTTCAATCCATCTCAGACTTTCTCACTTTAGCGTATTTGAGGCAGTAATCATCCGAAGCGTCTTGTAACTATGTAAACTTAGCCACGTACTCAAGTACTGTCATCGTCCCCTGTTTCAACTCAAGGAACTCTCGGGCTTTTAAATGTCTAGAAGATGCCGGGAAAAACTTGCCCATGAAGAGCTCTCTAAACTCCTTCCAAGTCATTGCCTCCAAATTTCTTGAGGCTTTAACCCAGATCAACACGTACTTGGGACTCGCCTACTATGATGAAATGTAGCTAACTTTGATCTTTGTAACGTTGGAGGTAATCTCCATAGCCTCCAAAACTCTCTCAACCTATCGAAACCATGATCCGCCACCATCGGATCCCCTCCTCTCCTAAATGCTGGAGGATAATGTGCCATAAACTTCTGGAGGTTATTCGGTCCTCACCGTCCCATTTGCGCCGGCTGTGCAGTAATGTGATTCTGGCCTCAAATGGCCTCTATAAAGGTCTGCTGATAAAAAACAGGTGGTGTGCCTCGTGGGTGACCCCTGCGTCCCCTTCCTTGACTTTCCATCTACATATATTAAATAGCAATTTATTTATTTATTTATTTATTTTTCGAACCCCTAAGGTTAACTTCTCACCCTAGTGTTCAATACTTCTTATACTATTCCTGAGCATATAATTCACATAATATATAGCATAATATCATGCGACAATTCATCCAAGTGCACAATGGATGCACTGATCTAAACCCATGCCCATTTAGCCCAAGGTAATCGTGGTACCTAAATTTTCCTCGATATTTGAATCAGCATCGTTAGTATCAAGCGTTCAACACTAGGTATTTATAAACCTAGGCTCTGATACCAAGCTGTAACACCCAAAATTCTGAGGGAAAAGAATTAAAGAAGTAGAAGACAACGAAGTCTTCATTTCAAATGAAGCCTACTACTTATGGGAAAAGAACTGAAAGACAAAAGGGGTTCAAGACGCCCATCTCACCGCTTATCGAGATAATCGAAAAAGTACCGGAGTTTGTTCGCAAGCACAAACCACTGGCTCACAGAAGGGTCAAGGAGTTCTATTCCAACATGATAGAAATGAGGGAGGACTTAGTCTATGTAAGAGAAGTATCGGTCCCCATGGGTCATGAAAGGATCAATGAGGTTCTACAAATCAAAGATCCTAAGAATGGATCTAAGTTCAAAAGACTGCTTGGAGAACCCAATCATGACAAGATTGTCAATTTCCTGACGGGAGGAAAAGGGAAATGGAACTCAACTAAGAAAAATCCTCATGAATCCATCCATAAGGGATCCCTAACAGAAGAAGCCAAGGTCTGGTTTTATTTTATCGCTTCTGTTATTATTCCTACTAAGCATCTGAGCACAATAAGGGAGAATGAAGCCATTCTCTTGTATGCCCTACTGAAGGGATACAAGTTTGACGTGGGGAAAATTATTGAAACATCTATTAGAACCTTCCACAAGATTGTGAAAAGGGTCCGGACCCCCATCCAAAGAACTATCACCAAACTCGTGTTCCGTCGAAGTGAAAGGATATAAGGCAGGAGGAAACCTGTCCTAAGGTTTCTCCTTTGACATTGATAGGAGTGATCAAGGGACCAAAGAGTAGAAAAAGGAAGTACATGGAAATTATGGAAGTAGCATAGGATCCCTAGGAAGAAGAAGATGAACCAGTAGGGATGGAACAAATCCCAGTTGGGGGCCAACTGCCATCGGAGGACGAAATGTAGAACATAAGGAGTCCATTGATTAATTCTCCTCTTGATGTAAGGGAAGCTTTTTCTGAACTAGTAGAATGTTCAAGGAGTAATGAAGGAAATGCGGAGATTATGAACATGCTGGTGTCAACAAAGAATAAATGGAAGAGAGAGAGAAAAGGTGGGAGCAGCAACAAAGAATTAGAGAAGAATTTATGGAAGCTAAATTTAGAAGAAGAGAGCAAAGATAGGAACAATTACTCAAGCAGAGGGATGAAGAGTGGAAGGAAGAAATGGAAAGGAGAGAAAGAACATTAATGCAAAGGCTAGATTTGAAGATAGATACCTTCTACAATGAACAACTAAAAAGGGATGAAGATGTGCTGACCTTTTTAGAAAAAAGAAAAGAAAAGATGGAATGTAGTATGCTGTAGAAGGCAGAGGGGATAGTTCAAGGAATTTGGGAAGCTTGTGGAGAAGAGGGACAAGGAGCTAGAGATAGACAACAATTACAGACAAAAGTTGTGGAATAAAAGTTCGGATCAAGTGAATTCAAATTTAGTGAACATGCACACTATGCTCACTGAACTTGAAGGAACCATGAATAACATAGGTATGAGGCAAGATGAATTGATCACTCAGGTGGAATATACCAATGATCATTGCTTGTTCAACAGGGAAGAACCTCTAGAGAAAGAGAAACCAAACATCTCAATACCCAAGTTTCCTCCATCTTTAGCTAGCTTCCACCTTGAACCTCCTAACCTAAAAATTCCCAAATCCTACAAAAGAAGGAGATGAACCTTGTAGTTCTCTTTCTCCAAACCAAAATTGTAATAATCCTATCAAAAGATCAACAACAATTTTCTCTCGAATGATTATGTGCAAAATTCTTTTTGTCTGGTGTTAATTACTTATTAGATTATATTTTTGTTTTGAATAAATGATTGAATCTGATGTGAAAAAGGAGTTGGTCAATGATGGTGAATTGTCTGGATACATTGGATTGAGTGAATTAAGTTGTTGATGTCATTCCGGTGTGTTTGTATTGATAAAATGATGTTATGAATCGCATAACAATCATCAATAATCAAACAACAAGTGTAATTGAAATTGTGGTAGGCCTCAATGAATTGGAAAAGGAAGTTGCATGAGTAAGCTAGAATGAAGTTTAAGGTTCAAATTTAGGAAGAAGTATTAAATAGACAGCACAAATAAGACTTTTGAAACTATTGTATAAACAATAAGGTCGTCCTGAAAAACAATGCACATGGTCAAATGTTCTTTAACAAATTGTGAAGGATTAGGAAATCTTCGTGGTTCAAATTACTCAGGGTCCTAGAACTTATTAGATTATTAGTCACGCGAAACTTCTAGGCAATACCATTAACGTAAAGTGATATATGCCATCCTTGGAAGTTTGAGCCTTCAAGCTCACCCTAATCATGTGGACACCTCATCCCGAGAGAGTGTAATAAACATACGACACCGTAGGGGGTATAAGAGCACTAAATGTCATATAGTAGTATTTTAAGACTAAAATAGGAAATGATAAATTATGGAACCCGAATTTGTGGTATTAAACCAAGGGTACAATTGTCATTAAGCAAATGGATATGGAAATAAAACAAATTGTAGATGCAAAGATAAGAGAGGAATTAAATAAAGCTTACAATTCAATAATTAAGAGATGAGGGCAATTTGCAAATTAAAGGAAATGTTAAAATAATAAAGGAGAAAACAAAGCCAAACATTCATTTGTCTTCAAAAGGCTAGGGTTCACGTAGGAGAGAAAGGAAAAGGGAGAAAAGGAGAGAAAAGAGAGGAAAGAAGAGAGAAAGGAAGAAAATGGTGGAGCAAGGCGGGAGATGATTTCTTCTTCCTTCAAGCTTTCCAAGTGCTCTACAAGTGGTAGCAAGGAGAGGAGCCAAAGGAAACCAAGAACAAGTAAGTTTTAATGTAGGTTAGGGTTTGATGTTTTTCATGTCTAATGTCTTGAATTTTCTGGTATGGATGTTAAATTGGTGGTATTTAAGGTTTACGGTGCTGATTTTGGATATCAATTGAGAAGGAAATGATTAGGTTAGGTTTTGAAAAAGAAAGTGAGGGAATTGTTAGGATTTGATAGGGAATTGTGTGTGATATGTTGAAATGGGTATAAGGCATCAGATTGGAGTGTTTAGAGTGAAAAAAAAAAGTGGAAGAGAAACACATCTCCGTCATTTCTCAAGCAAAGTAGCCCCGTGACAGAAATGCCCCCGTTTTGCTTTCACCAATGTTTGTATTTCCTTTGACCAACATGCTCATTTATGATTCGACGGAGGATTCAAGTTTCTGGTTAAAATAGACTTCTAAGGAAAAAATTTATCTGAAGGAAGTTTGAGCAAATTGTAATCACAAAGTGCCCAGAAAATTTGTCAAAGTGGAGCTATGTGAAGATTCTATTCTGCCATCTAGATGTAAAACACAATAACTTGTGTTATGTGGTTGAGGGCTTTAGAGAAGGAATTTTAAATTTAAAATTTAAAGAGATGTCATTGGATATATAAAGGACTGATCTGGAGAGTTTCATAAATTTTGAAGACCGTTTGAATAATTTTTGAGTCAAAAAAGTCTATAGAGCTATGGGAAAAAGGTCAGCCAAAATGAACGGGGGTTTTTGTGCTTAAGGGCAATTTGTTCATTTGGCTTTAAATGAATGTGTATGGTGGATTAAATGGAAGTTATGATTAATGTATAGTTGTGGTTTTCTTTGAAAAGGTGAAAAGGACTATCGGATTCGAAACGGGAATTCGAATGGAAGCAAGCTGACTGAAATGCTGAACTGTGAGTGAAAATGATATTTTGAAAATTGAGTTTTTAAAAGTGAATGGTTTTAATGTTAAACTGAAAGTTTATTGGAAATGTTTATTGATTAGTGTCCAAAAAGTACAATTTTGAACCCTATATTAGATAGGTTTTGAGTACTTTTTGATCATTAATCATGTCATATATCCCAATTGAAGTGTTCATGCTACCTTAGTAACACTCTATGCCATTCCGGAGCATGTCAGTTGGTTGTTTCAGAGGTATTTATGCACTTCTAGGCTTCAACCACAATGCAAATGATCAATCATGAGGTTGGAAGTTTATCTCGCCATCAACAAGCCCAAAATCAATGGAAAACAAAGGAAAAGTGGAGGAAAGGGAGATGCGCTTGAAGACAGATCAAAGGCATGCAGAAAATCAAAGAAACAGAATTTTCGCAACCCGCTCGCAACCAATTCGCAACTTAGCTAATTTCGCAACTGCTCGCGAACCCATTCGCAATCCCATAATTTCGCGCAAACTCGTCGCAAACGGGGCCGCACCAAGACACACATAAATTCGCTAGCCAATTTAATCGCATTTGCGAATTCGCTTCACCGATAATTTCGCTAGCTTACGAAATTTCGCTAGCGCTAGCTTAAATCTAACATTGCCAATTGCTAGCTTACTGCTGCCACCCGCTTAATTAGCGAAATTCTTCCTCGTAGCGAAATTTATGTGCCTTGTCATCCTTTGTAATTAATGCAACCGCCTCCCAAACTTGGTTTATTACCCAATTGTCCTATAACTTAGCTTAGTTGCTAGGGTTTTTGGTATTTTCATACCTTGAGGAGGCCTATAAATACCCCTCATGTTTTGTAATAAAGGAAGAGGAGGATAGAAGGGAATACAAGTTTTTTGGTGATTTGTAAGTTATTTTCTTTTATTGCTTTTGTAAATAAAGTTTTTTTTAGGTCTTGCTTTTATTTCTTTTCTCTCTTCTCTCTTCTTTCTTTCATTTTCCACGCCAAACACACCTCTGAGGATGACAACTCAAGAGATGTTATTGCCTCCTTTGGAAGAGGAAGGAAGCTAGCTTGGTGGTGGGTTACATGTTGTCCTCTTGTACTAAAAGTCACGTGGTAGTGTATTTATGGCCCTTTTATTTTCAAAATTCAGTTGCATAAATATGGGATGTTATTGTCTGGGCTAATACTTCCATGCTTTAGGATCCAAAGGCTTAGTGACAAAAGTGTACTCGTGGCTCTTTAGATGGTCCTACTTGCCTCTCGAGGTAGCATTTACATGTTAGGTTCTTCAAAATTAGGGTTAAATAACATTGACTTTTATTGTTTTGGCCAATACTCTCCATACTTTAGGGTTCAATGTTCGCGAGAGATGAATCGTTGTTCTTTAGGATGGTCTTTACGATTCTAAAAATGATAATTGAATGTTAGGTTTTAAACAAAAGGGCCATAACCGCATCCCGTGTTGACCCCACATAGGAGGATAAAAACCTCGAGGACATGTGTTTGCCCTACCTTTTGTCAAGTTGGTGACCTAAATCTTCAAAGTTTAATTTTCACTTTAAATTTCGCTTTTACCATTTCCGCTTGCACTTCGCTTTAAACTATTTACTTTTGACACAAATCCAAAAAGTCCAAATAGAAAGCCTTACCTTCATGCCCTAATGCAAACCATTTCTAGATGAAAACCCATCCCCGTGTTCGCACTTTTAGACCACTATCATCGCAAAGAGCTTGACTATGGCGTGAGGAACTTAGGTATATAAATATTGTTGGATTCAAATTTCAAACTTACTGCGGGTACCTAATCAAAATGGCGTCGCCGTCGGGATGGTGCCAAACTAATGGCGGTGTTGAAGAGTACTGCGGGATCCACATCACAAGTGAAGGTAACCTTTTAATTCTTTTTGCAACTCGGGCCAGGTGAACCGCCAGCTTTGTTTCACTTTGGCAAGAATCGCACTGCTTCGCTTTCGCTTTTCATTCAGCCAGCTTATTGTTAGTTAATTTAATCTTTTGGTGTTGTTTGTTGCTCTTTGTTGTCTCTTTAATTGTGTAACAACTGTGTATGCAACAGTGGGATAGAGACACATCAGGTAGATTGAATAGGATTAGTACACAACTTGACCTAGCTAGTGAAGTTAGTGTACCAACTGATACCATGGATCCCATACCTGATGAACAACAGAGCCAACCAGCAACCCCTATGAATCCAAATACATATAGAACCATGAGAGATCACATCCACCCTCCTAGAGTTAGTGCCCCATCCTGTATCATTCCTCCTGCTGATGATGTAGTGCGAGGCCTTATTTGGTACTCTACTCCCCCATATATCATGGTATGGAAAATGAAAACTATACACTCATATAAGGGATTTTGAGGAGATTTGCACTACCTTCAAGGAAGGCATGAGGACATGGATTTGCCAAGCTAAAGGCATTTCCATTGGACTCTAAAGGACAAGGCTACAAAATATACCCAACTCATTGAGGCCTAGAACCATAAGAAATTGGGTGAGTCGTGTCGAATTCTCAAGAAGTTTTTCAAGACTATAAGACTAATAATTTGAAAGGCAAATTTATACCTTTGCGTACTTCAGATGGTGAGAGATTTTACCAAAGGTTGGGAGAGATTTATGAAACCATCAAGGCATGCCCACATCATGGGTTTGACACATGGATGTTGCGGAACCACTTCTATGGTGGTGGCGTCTCGCCATGATACAGCCTTTTAGAAACCATGTATGAGACTTTTAAGCAAACATCCCGATGAAGCCATGGATTTCTTAAATTACGTGGAAGGAAACTTCTAAGGGTTGGGATGAACTTAACCCTAGAGAAACGGAGGATAGGATGAGACCACCAAATAACCAAAACCGTAGGGATGTATGCACCGCCCGAAGCAATGAGACGAGGGCTGTGGATTTCAACCCTAGCTAGGAAAGTGGATGAGCTTGAAGGCAAACAGCTCCAAGAGGTGCATGCAGTGACTGACAACACTGCACAACCTAATCCCTGCACAAATTTCCAATCCCCAGCACACCCAATAGAACAGTGTTCCATGATCCCCGCAAGAAGGAAGGATTTACGTCGAATGTGCACACACTGTGACAATTCAAGCCCCAACAACCAAATGTCTTTACGGGAATACTTACAATCCCAATTGAGGAATCACCCTAACCTTGCATGGGAGACCAAACCCCGGCTTATGTACCACCGTGGAGCCAAACCTCGCTTAGTTTCCTCACAAATACAACAACCACCATCCTCTTCTCCAGTAGAGCAAGCCATATTGAATTTGAGTAAGGTGGTGGGCAACTTTGTTGAGGAACAAAAAGGAATTAATGCGCAACTGGCACAAAGGATTGATAATGTAGAAAGTACATTGAATAAGAGAATAGATGGGCTTGAGAGCAATCTCAACCAGAAAATTGATAACCTACAGTATTCAATCAAGATTAATGTTGCTCGAGGTACAGAGAAAGGGAGGTTTCCATCACAAATGGGGCCCAAATCCTAAAGGAATCTCATGAGGTGGGGTCATCCAACAATTCGTGAATGGATGAGGTTAAGGCCATAATCACCCGAAGTGGAAAGAGGCTGGATCACCTATGCCAAAACCTGTTGAAGAACCTAGGCAAGGAGAAGAAATGCAACCTGAGCATATCCTCCTAGAGGAAGATTCAATGAAATACCGAATACCACCTCCATTTCCACAAGCACTTAGAGGTAAGAAGAAGGCATCTCAACAAGCAGGCATTCTTGAGGTTTTAAGGCAAGTGAAGGTTAACATACCTTTACTGGACCTAATCAAACAAGTTCCTGCTTATGCAAAATTTTTGAAAGATCTTTGTACAATTAAGAAGGGATTAGGCATTGAGAAGAAAGCATTTCTCACTGAACATGTCAGTGCCATAATTCAAAGCAAATACCCTGTTAAATACAAAGATCCTGGTTCTCCCACAATTTCAGTCAATATTGGTGGGAATTGCATAGAAAAGTCCCGCTTGATTTAGAGCCGCAGAACCTAATGTCAGATTCAAGATATTGAAGGCCTAGGGCTTAGTGAACTTAAACCTACTAACATCACACCTCTCATTGGCCGATAGATCCGTGAAAACCCTAAGGGGATGAGGATGTCCTAGTTAAGATAGACAAATTTCACTACCCAAGATTTTGCGGGTAATTACACCGAACCAATTGCTAGTGAACCCAATCATGTACCAATCATCTTAGGAAGACCATTTCTACACCGCTAAATGCAATCATCAATTGCCGAATGGAGTCACAATTAACTTTTGGTAACATGACCATGGAGTTGAATATCTTTCATTTGAACAACAAACATGGAAGGTTAGAAATTGAAAATCAAAATTCTGATGAAATTGTTTCAAATGATCAATGTGCAGGAAAACACAGTGTCCAGGAAATGCAAGGAGTAATCAACCTTGGAGATAAAGAAGAATTGGTCTTGCTAACAACACCAACAGCAGCTTCAATTCGTTCACCCAATGTACTCATCACCGAGGAATGCCCAACTTTATGGGCACCTAACATCATGGAGCTACCTCAGCCACGTGACACAATGAGGAGATCATTCTCCTGATCCCTTGAGTATTGCTGAACTTGAACTGGTTCGGTGTTTTCAAAAACCGGATTGCAGTTCACAAATTTTAATTTTTGTCTTATATTAGCACTGCTAATTTCAGCTAATTTTCAAAATTTTTTAACTTAGCAATTTTTCCTTTCTTTTTTATAATTTAGTTGTATATGAAAATAGTATGTTTCAAATACTAATCATAGTATTATAGTAAATTTAATAATAATAATTTTTTAGTTATATTATTATTTAATATTAGTAATTAATTTTAAAGTTTTTGAATGCAGAAAGTCCATCTGGGCAAAAATTTCGCTGGGAGTAGCGAAAAGTGACCCTTCGGCTGCCGAGGGATGTCTATTTAAGCCTGGAGGGGGTTAGCCAAATCACAATTTCACTTTCTCTCCCCCTCCCAGCATGCCCTGAGCTCCCACTGCCGTCGAGCCATTTTCCTCTCGCAACCGTGCCCCGCATCCCAGCGATCGCCGCCATCGAAGTTGCCTAGCCTATCGCCCGCGCAGCCCCTCGTGATTCCACCCCATCGGTAGTCTCAGCCCCGAGCCGTGGCCCCTCGCCTCGACCGAGCCCTCCCCGAGCTGTCACCACGTGATTCCAGTGCCCCGCCGGCCCCAAACCCAGCCATCACCGTCAGCCTCGGCCTCGCTCAAATTTATCGGGTGTTCTTCCCCAAAGATTCGTATTTTCAGCCCCGACGGTGTGTTCAGAGCCATCTCGCAGGGGCGGGGGCCAAGGAGCCTTAGGCCGCTTGTTTGATTCGTGGAGGTTCAAGAATTTAGGGGGGATCTCAGCCAGGTTCGTGGAGCTCAGCTCGGGAGGTACAGACCCCAACATACACATCTGGGCTGAGTCCACCCTTCCAGCCAGCTTATTTTAGATATCGACATATGGTCCGTATTTAGGGTGGGTCCCCGATTTAATTCTGTGAGATTTAGACACCCGAGCAAGAGGCCGCAAGACTAAAGAGATCACCAGCACACCAATGCCATCAATTGGCCCCGAGGCCGTACCGACGAGCCTGGGATTCGGGGACGCTACCGTGACAGATGGGACCCTGGGCCCCATCCCCCGTGCCCCGTAGGAGAGAGCTTGGAGGGCCCGACCTTCTGCTGGCCCGCACTTCGGGCCCAGCGTAGTCATCATCTCTAGACCGCCACCATCACCGGGTCGCAGATCAGCACCGAGACGACACCTCACCTCAGCCTTATCACCGCCTCGCTGATCGAGGCCCATGTTCGGAGGGACACCGATTCCGGGGAATGCAGAGCATACGTGAAATGACCATTTCCGGAAGAGGAGTCGCTCGCACGACGCCCGATTGATGGCTGACCCGTGATACCGAGTCGATGATTGATCGAGAGGTATTCGCTCCTCCCATTTATGACTCCACGACAATTCCCACTACCCGAGAGAGTGGTCGACAATTTCTACCCACCCATGACCTCCTGGGATGCAGATGGTCCACCTGGAGATCCATTTCAGATAGATGACCGCCAGGTGTACCTCTGGCCCGAATGGGGTTATTTCGCAGAGCCTTGAGATTGCGCATACCGCCGCACAATGCCGAGGGTTATGTAGATCAGCTCCACCTCCGCCTGCAGCGATGGTTAGAGCACCGGCCGTGGATGCCACACCTGGTCCAGTCCTTGACGGAGGCGCTCCGCCATATGTCGCTTCATCAATTCATCTCGGCCGCGCACTGGCGATTCCCTCCGCAAAGATTATGTGCGTAGGAGGGGACCTATTCGAGGCATTGTACCGATCTCAGTACTTCGGTTTAGCCCATCCGAGTCGCGATGACTGGCCTACGCTTGAGGAGAAGGTCCATAGGAGAGACCTCGCACGAGCAGAGAGCATACCACTTCTTATACCGAGGCTTCTTTCCTATGTTCTTGAGCAGATGGGATTTCCAGAGGAGCCTGGGATAGAGATGCGAGACAGATGCCTACATGTAGTAGCAAGTGACCTGTTATGACATGCCCGTCCATTTCCATATACGCCGCGAGACCAGAGGAGGTGTACCTGGATCGAGGGCCGATGACCATCATGCGATGATATGCCCGCTCCTCGAGCCCGAGGTACGCAGGCCTCCCACTCCTATTTCGCATCGTTCCTCCATCTCTCCACCCACTACTCTAGCCGTAGTCCCTGCTGCATACTCCTGCCTTCATTCAGCACACCACTACCCGGAGTACACATGTTAGCTCGAGGGAGATGATCGGAGTGATGGATGCCGTGATCCGCACACTAGCAGCCCACTCAAAGTGCACCCCCAAGACGCAAAGACATGACCGAGATCGCCTGCCGAGGCCACTTGGGACAAAGGCTATCTCCATGCTTCATCGTGATCATGACCCATCCGGGTCTCTCCCCGCGATCCCGCTCAGGAGCCTCGCCACCGATGCAAAATTTCTCATTGGATATGGCCGGGCAACCACGCAGACTAGCTTTCACCACCACCACCACGCAAAGGAGGTGGTTAGGCCCTTTGATTTATGTATAGTTTCAAATTTTATCAACCGCCTAACAATTTTGATTATGATTTTTGTATTAGCCATAAGAGGCGTGATATGTTTTTGTGTAGCCTGTTATGCATGTATTAAGCCATTTTCGCTATATTAAAGCTACTCAGATTATATATATATTCAAATTTTTGCATATTGTGTTTAATGTGGTCCTAAGTGTATAAGTATGTGCTTTTCTTTCAAACTACATAATTAAATTGCTTCAACAATTGAATCGCTTCAAATTGAACAATTGAATTGCTTTAAATTGGATAATTGAATCATCATATTTGTCACCTATATGCTAGAACAAATGCCATGCTTGAAACAATTTGTGTTCAGTCACTGTTCCAGCATGCTCAACTTGGAAATTTCCCCCTTTATGCTATTTCACACACTGCACTCTAGATTGCTTCAATAGGGTTAGGAATTTGTATGCCTCCCCTTCCACTTTGCAAAGCCTACTAGTATGTTGGACAACCTAGAAGGTTCAAAGCACTACATTTGAAGACCAATGTTGTCTTCCAAAAAGGAAAAGAAAAGAAAAAGAAAAGAAAAAGCAAGAAGAAAAAGAAAAAGAAAAATAAAGTCGTGAATTTTTGCTTTGAAACCCGAGCACGGTCCGAGGGGTGTATGGCGAAAGCCTTTGAAACCCGATGCCCTAAGCCCAATCGTCGGGAGTCATCGATGGTTCGTTACATGGGTGGATAGGTGAAGCGAATGACTTGTGGGTGCTTGATTTTCAAGTCGCTGAAGTCCAGGTGAAGCCTTTAGAGTTAGTGGTCTTTGATCCTTTGGCTTGATGCCCTAAACCTTAATTGGTTGGGAGTCATCGGCGGACCTTCGCTACACCCGACTTTGGTGAAGTCGGATTTTAAGATTGCAACTCTACGATGTAGATGAATAAAGAAAGAAAAGTGTAACTAGTCCATCTAGGTTGTTCAACAACTTAAGGCCATGTTGCTAGGGGTTGGGGGAGGGTAATTTTGCGCCATTGGCTTAATCAAGCTACAAAAAGAATCATTAGACTTAGATGGAAATTCAAGTTGAGAATTATGGATCCAATATTGACCTCGAATTGTTCTGTATGGTTTTGATTCTTCATATCTAAGATAACTTTGATTTCAATTTCTAAAGTTAAAGTAATGTTAGTTTGTATATAAGTACAATAACCTTTTTGAAACACAACCTTTTTGAAAATCATCACATGCATCTCAATTCTTATTTTGCATTGCTAAGGGACTAGCAACGTTTCGGTTGGGGGGTGTGATTAGTGTCCAAAAAGTACAATTTTGAACCCTATTAGATAGGTTTTGAGTACTTTTTTGATCATTAATCATGTCATATATCCCAGAATTGAAGTGTCTAGTGTTACCTTAGTAACACTTAAGCTATCTGGAGCATGTTGTTGGTTGTTTTGTAGGTATTGCACAATTCTAGGCTTCAACCACAATGCAAATGATCAATCATGAGGTTGGAAGTTTAGTCTCACCATCAACAAGCCCAAAATCAATGGAAAACAAAGGAAAAGTGGAGGGAAAGGAGATGCGCTTGAAGAGCGTGGACGAAGGCACGCAGAAACAAAGAAAAACAGAATTTTCGCAACCTGCCGCGAACCAATTCGCAATCCTAGCGAATTTCGCAACCTCGCTCGCGAACCCATTCGCAATCCTGGGGCTGACTAAACTGCTCAGAACAACCAGAATCTCAAAGACACACTGGGCGTAAATTCTAGCCAACTTGCATCGCGGCATTTGGGCGTAAATTCGCTTCACCGATAATTTCGCTTAGGCGAATAACACAGCTAGCGAAATTCAACATCGCTAACACCGCTAGCCATTGCCAAATTCGCTAATTAGCTAAATTCTTCCTCGTAGCGTAAATTTGCGCCTTGTCATCCTCTCAGAATTAATGCAACCGCCCCAAACTTGGTTTATTACCCAATTGTCCTATAACTTAGCTTAGCTTGTTGTGGTTTTGGTATTTTCATACCTCAAGGAGGTTTATAACACCCCCTTATGTTTTGTAATAAAGGAAGAGGAGGATGAAGGAATACAAGTTTTTGGTGATTTGTAAGTTATTTTTATTGCTTTGTAAATAAAGTTTTTTTTAGGTCTTGCTTTTATTTCTTTTCTCTTCTCTCTCTTCTTTCTCTTCTTTCTTTTCATTTTCCTTGGCCGCGCACACCTCTTGAGGATGACAACCTAAGAGATGCTTGGCGTTTCCCTTCCTCAGTGAGGAAGGAAGCAGCTTGGTGGTGGGGTTAAGCATGTTGTCCCCTTGTACTAAAGTCACGGTAGTGTATTTTATGGCCCTACTAAAATTTAGTCAGCATAATACGGGATGTTACTGTTTCGCCAATACTTCCATGCTTTAGATCCAAAGGTTTAGTGACAGGTACTGTGGGCTTTGGGATGGTCCTACTTGCCTCTCGAGGTAGCATTTACATGTTAGGGTCTCTTCAAATTAGGGTTAAATAACATTGACTTTATTGTTTTGGCCAATACTTCCATACTTTAGGTTTAGTGCTCGGGGCGAGATGCACTGTTGTTCTTAGATGGTCTTTACGAACTTCTAAAAAATGATAATTGAATGTTAGGGTTTTAAACAGTAAAGGGGCCATAACTGCATCCCGTGTTGACTCAATACATAGGAGGATAAAACCCGAGGACATGTGTTTGCCCCTACTCTCATTAAGTCAGACCTAAATCTTCAAAGTTTAATTTCTTTCACTTTAAATTTCGCTTACCATTTCCAGTTTTTGCAATTTCCGCTTAAACCATTTACAATTTTTTGACACAACCAAAAAGTCCAAATAGAAAGCCTTACCTTCATGCCCTAATGCAAACCATTTCTAGGATGAAAACCCATCCTGTTCGACCCTAGACCAATTATACCGCAGTAGCTTGACTAATGGGCCGTAGAGGAACTTAGGTGGTTATAAATATTGTTGATTCAAATTTCAGCGCCTCATCAGGGCACGAATCATTTATGTAAATGTTAAGGCATATGGAAATTGTTTATCTTTGCACTCAATATATATATTTATATGTATATATGAAATATGTATGGCTATAAGTAAAGTATTATGAAAGTTTTAACATGTATAAAGAATGCATATGTGTTTTAATGATAAAGTAAAGGATTTAAATGTATTTATAAATGTATTTTGAAGAAATGTTTTACTGATGGTTACCCTAAACCCCTATGACTTGCGACTGATATCGCCGAGGTACCTTGCTGCAGGATTAGAGGGTAAAGCATAGTTACTAACTGGAGGGAGGGAATTAGGTGTCTAGAGTACATCCCACGTGATAGCAGGCTATGACTGGAACCCATGCAAAGCGTGGAGTTTCTCCACAAAGGTAGTGGTTACAGGACTGGAATGTGATTGTCCTCATCAAGCCGCACTTAAACTGCTCTGTGTTATCCCGGGTTCCACTCAGAAAGAAAGAAATAAAGACAGAAAAAGTTTAAGGCATAAATGGATTTTAATTGTATAAGTATTTCTATTATAAAAGAAAGAAGAAAGTTTAATAAGATAAATGTTTAAGACATAAATGGATTTTAATTGTAATAGTATGTATTACTTTTGATATATACTGAAATGCTATTTAAAATGAAAATGTACACTCACCGGCTCCTTTAGCTCATTCTTCTTTTCCAGATGTTTCAAAACATTTTCGTGACCCGAGATAGGTGCGTTGTGCAGAGCCACTCCCTAAGCCGCAGAGCTGCTGCTTCATCAAGGAGACAACGCCCCGTGGATTTCATCAGATATAAAATTTTCCATAATCAGATATGTTGAATATTTTGCTATGGATATATGTATATGTATAAAGTTGAAAAGGAACCACGTGGGCTTTGGATCCTCGTGACGAGGTACGTGAAGGCCATAAGTCCTACCAAGCCCAATCTTTGATAAAACAAATGCATGGATTTGAAGAAGTTTCAAATGTTTGATGATTGAAATGAAGAATGTATATATGTATATATTGTGTTTGATTGGGTTGTGAGGAGTCCTAAAACGAAGTTGAGAAGTTGAGGATGAAAGATTAAGTGTTTTTAAATGTTTTTTGGTGTTTTGTAAATTTGGGAAAGTCCGAAAAACAGAGGGAAACTCCTGCAAATTTTTCAAAAATCTAAGCGCGAAAAGAAAAGAAAAGAAAAAAATTACCAATTTCGCTCGCATTATTTTCTAAAGATATGTAAAGGATTGTAAAGGGGTTCCGTCTTATGGACGGACCTGCTTTTTAAGGAAAAAGTTTTCTATATCCATCGAGTGCCTGAGGTCCCTGGGTTCATGAGGCTAATCCGGCCGGGATCTCACTCATAATATGCACATGCATACACCTTAGTTCCGCATTTGAGCAAAATTGTCCGGTTTCTTCATTTAAACAAAGAATTAGCCTCAAACCTTTATTCTAATCCTACGCAAAGAACCCTTATTTGCTCAGTTTCAGGATAGGAACTTCAAAATAACGAAATGACAGTAAGTTCGGGGGAATGCTATGTTGATTTGAAAGGAAACAAGAAATGAAGGATGGAAAAAGAAAAGAACAAACAAGAAACGGAAAAATGCAGAAGAAGTCAAAATTGTAAATTGTCAAATGGGATTAAGTTTTGTCTTGTGGCCTTCCTCTCTTAAACAATTAAGTTCTGGGGGTGTTTAACACTTAAGACCCTAATGCCAACTGTACTGGGAGTCTGCTTAACCCAAAGTTCTCTAAGAGTGGTAGAGTGCCTAAGAAGACAAGACATTGCACTAATCCGTAAGACCCGAGAAATTCCACTTATGGAAAAAGGCAAATCGTAATTTCGACAAAATTGTAATTTCGATTAAAAATCCGTAATTTTATTCTAGATCTCGGATTTATGAAATGGATTTCATCGTTGGAATCGTCTCATGAAATCTAGCTAGCACGTAAAATTTCATCGAATTCCGAGACAGCTCTAATTTACACGCGAGGCATCAAAGTACCGGTGTCAGAAATGATTTTCGATGAGATGAAAGTCACATATAATAAGTACTAATGTGCCATAAGTGGTAAGGAGTAGAAATGATGAAATGGACGGCCGATAGTGTCGAATCGTTAAAACTAGAAAAGAGTGACAAATTGGCATTATAGGAATTGTTTTAAGTCACTAAAGGACAAAAATGGAATAGTGCTTGTCCCTTTTACAAAATTAAAATGAGCCAAACGTGGGAGATGTAGCTGGAGGAAGAAAGAAATGACGATTTTTTTAGTGTGAGAAGGTATGGCTTCTCCTGTAACACGGCGATCCGGACAATGGATAAGAAGGAGAACTGCTCTACGCGGAGAGGGCTTTGCGTGGGTACCGGATTTGTGAGTTTTTGACAAACTCCGAGAGGTAGGGGTTTCTCCCTACTTGCGTTTTATTCCCGTTTTAAGTACTTTACAAATGTTTGAGTCGAAAGAGGCCGTTAGGCCGCTTGATCTACGCTAAAACATGGGACCGACTATTGGAAAATTTTTTTGAATCCATTGAGCCAGTTCATCACCGGGCACAAATTATAAGTGATTAATTATGAAAAATTGTGAAATAAATTGTTCATTGATTGGAATGAGGTCGGGAATGGCCGTGAATTGCGGGTTCACTAAGTGAACCGATGATTTGTGATTTTTTGGGAATAGTAACCGAGGGTTTCACTATTCTCGAAACAAGTTCTCAAATATATTTTGTGAAAATATGTTTGGTCGAAAGGATTTAAATTAAATTGCTTGTGTTTGATTACAGTTCAAGTGAGCTAATTTTGATTGTGAATTGGATTGTTTCAAATATATGCGTGTTTATATATTTACATGTGAATTAGACCCAGATTGAATTGCATACATGCATTCCATATGCACCGAACACCTCAGACTATGTGAGTGAGGCATGAGATGAGTCTAGAGAAAATGGTTCGGAGGGTTGTTCAAAATATTAATTATCTGAGGGTAGTCCAAATTAAAATATCAATCGTCGAGCTACCTTAACTGACATTCATCGGAGGGTAGTCCACAAACAACACATATCAATCAGTCGGGGCTTTCACCCAATCGATATACACATCCAGGGTTGTCCACAAACAAACAAATAAAATAATAATTTTCATACGAGGCTTAGGCGAGTGTGATGGAGTCAGAGGACTCGGGATCCGAGTCATCATGGTGACATTCAAGTAAGATCACATTTGCTTGAATGTGTTTTCATTGGAACATTGCACTGTACTTAGGTGGTGAGTAGCCCACTTAGGGCGATTCCACTACTTAGCATTAGCTCACCCCTGCCGATATTATTTTACAAAAATGTGGAGCTGGCGTAGGGAACGCTCGTCCTAGAGACCGAGGATTAGAAGAAAGCCAAAGTTGTGGCCTGATGTATACATGTAGCTGAATTTTTTAAGTTTAATGTATGTGTCAGATAAGAGTAAAAACATATTAACTCTTGTAACTATTGGTTATATAGTTGGATTCATAGTTATATGTATATTGAGAGTATTGTTTATAGGGCCCAAGTGGTCGCTTAAATCATAAACTGTTATATTGGACTGCTGGGGACAGGTTTATATTGCAGTTCAGATTGGCAGAGCTCCTCGTACAAAGGAGACTTTGCCCGATTGAAAAAAATGTCGGTCACCCGACATTCACGTAGCATTCCGCGGCCGACAGAATAACGGACTTCGAAATTTGGGGCGGCCACAGCCTTGGTATCGAGCTTAGATATACGAATACCTAGGGAGCTCCTGCCTGGGGTATCCATCACCACTTGGGTGGTTTGATGTTCGGTTTAGGTAAGAGATTGCCTAGGAAAATCATGGGACAAAACTAGGACACTACATGCACGTGTTTTGTGTGCTTTGTGCTACTGCCCATTTGAGCACTGGCTAGGCTGGGCGCAGGGCGCGAGGCACGGCACGCGCAAGGGTTTACAGTTTCGCGAAGGGCGCTGGCAGTTCGCGCTAGGCGCTGATATGCCTCGCCAGGGGCGCCGGGGAGGCACGCGCAAGGCCGGGCGCGACATCGAGCGCCGGTCAAGGCAGCCGCTGGTCGCAGCGTTGCACTTTGCACTCACTCAAGCTGGGTCTTGCTTGGACTTGGTATTTTTCGAAACTGATTTGACATTGTTCGTGGAACCCGCTCATGAACACTATTCATCACAAAATTTTTCAAAATTTTTTTTTATTAAATAAAATAAAAATAAAATAAAATCAACTAAAATTAGACAAAATTTTTGAAAAAGAAAATTTTCAAAAATTGAAATTTTCGAAAATAAAATTTTATTGAAAATAATATTTTAAATGCAAAATTGATTGCCTTGCACTACCTGTAAATGCAAGGACAATGTATATACACTGATTTATGTGTATGATTAGTGTCTCGGGGCTGTGTTTATGCCTTCGAGATACTGTATTGAGATTTAACTGCCATGTTAATTGTGTAGATGGCTAGTAGAGGACGAGGACGTAGAGGACGTCCACTGGCACCTCCGGTTAAAGCACCACCGACATTCGACCAACACCGACATTTGACCGCAGGCCTTTGCTGAGGTTGTAGGTAGTCGGCAACGGTTGCCATCACACAAAGCAACATAGCAGTAGTCAGGGAGATCCTAGTAACCTCTAGAGGTTTAGAGCGCATCATCCTCCGACATTCACAGGGGGAGGAGACCCGATGGTGGTAGACCATTGGTTTATGCAGATCGAGAACGTATTGGAGGCTATGGAGATCACCTCCGATACAACCGTGATCCGTTAGTCGTGATTCCTTGAGGGCGAGGATCGTATGGGCGGACGTGGGCTGGGGGACTTCTAGAGACTTGCTAAGGTGCTATGACACGGGCAAGAGTTTCGTGGAGCCGCTCATAGGTAAGTACTTCCAGACCGCGAGGCATGCTAAGGCTCAGGAGTTCCTAGAGCTGAAGCAGGGAGTAATGACAGTGATGGACTACGTGGCTAGATCTACGCAGTTAGCCCGATTTGTCGAGCGATTACGTGGCCACCGACTCGCCAAGGCGAAGAGAGATTCGGTGAATGGACCGGTTGTCCATTAGGATTAGGATTGTGACTTCGCCACAGGATATGGATTCCATGGTCAGACAAACTCGACCATAGAGAGAGAGATAGAGGATGCTCGGAGCACTCGGATGCGAGCGTTAGCAAAGAAAAGGAAGGATAGTCTTCTTCTAGTTTGTGGTTATAGCGTAGAGGTTCTAGCTCCGAGGGTTTCAGAGTTCAAGCCATCCGTGCCAGGACGATGAGAGTTGCCGATAAGCCGGGACAGATGGTGTGCTACCATTGTCATTGTACCGGACATGAGGGAGGGATTGCCCTGTGACAAGGATCCCAGGTTTTAGGACTCCGCACAATCCTAACTCAAGAAAGGTGACAGAGAGGATACAAGACGCTCCTCCACAACACTAAGATAGGTCGAGGCTAGTCTCGCCTGTGAGCTACGCTAGCACCCCATTTACAGCAGCCCAAGAGGCCGTGAGTATGGGTAAAAGCAGAGGACGAGCCCACAGCAAAGGGACATCAGGTCCAGGCGTGTCTACGTCCGCCACACCACAGCCGGAGTCAACAGACACCCACCATACGGCAATGCTTTTGCTATCTCGCCTATGGCTGAGTGTAATTTGATTATGATGCTTCGTATTCATTCATTGTCGTGACTGGCCAGATCGAAAGTTGGGCTTAGAGGTTGAAACCTTAGATGAGCCTTTGCATGTGAGTTATCCCTGTGGATTAAACAGAATGGATGATACGTCGGCCGCGAGCTCGAGATTCGGGACTCTATGATGAGCTTAAAAGTCATCTATTTTTAGTCCATTTTTCTGTTGATTTGAATGTAAAAAGGAATAATTAAGATGCAGAGATATGAAGAAACTCACCAAATTTGTTATTTGCAGGAAGTATAAAAGAAAGAAGAAAAAATGCGTTGGAAAAATGCGTGAATCGGGCGAAGTAAAATGCGTAAAATAATAGGCGTAAATGAAAGCAACTGGCTAACTTATGTTGCAGTTTTGGGGTTTACACAAATTTTACCATGAGGTCGCGATATCGAAATTGAAGGAAATCGATGCAGTCGGACATGGATAACAAGATATCGAGGTCGCGACATGAGACCGCCATGAGAAAGTCAGAAGAAATGAGTCGAGGTCGCGACGCGAGACGGGTCGTGACATCAGAAACTACGCTTCAGCCGCATAGTCGCGAAGTGAAGTCGCGATGAAGATATTGATGTCGACATCGTGAACGAACGCCTGAGACCAGGAGGCATGAGGCGATGTCGCCATTATGGATCATGTCGCCGGCAGCTAGCGAGCAATCAAAGGAAAGAAACGCGGTGAGAAGATTGAAGATGCAAGAATTCGCTTGATGTCACGACAACATATTGATGTCGAGACATCATGAGAAACCAGTTGAAACCTGCAGATCTCTAAGCTGAGGTCGCAACAAGAGATTGATGTCGTGACATCCGAAGACAAGTTGAATGCCGCAGGCATGAACTCAGGTCGCGACGTGAGACGAGGTCGCTACATCGAGCAACCGCTGAAGGCCCCGTAGAACTAAGTCGATGTCGCTGACAAGAGATCGGCGTCGCGATTATTATCGTGAACCTTCAGATGAAAGCCGAAAAGAAATGAATCATTGCCACGACAAGGGACAGAGGTCGACATCGAAGATTCCATTGGTGCTCGAATTTTATTTAGTCGATGTCACGCATAAGAGGTCAAGTCAATGACACCAAAGCCACTATGAAGATCAGAACCCCATAGTTGATGTCGCGACAAGAGATCGGGGTCACGACACGACCGCTCGCTGAAGGTTGAAGCCCATAAAAGTGATGTCGCGATTGTAAGATATCGATGTCGCGACATTAGAACGACTCGCATCAAATCTACAGAGTTACAAAGAGATGTCGCGACAAGAGACCGAGATCGCGATATCGTAAGATATCATGAAAGATGCATTTACGAAGTTGATGTCACGATAAGAGAATGACGCTGACATCGTGAGCAACACACATGTGAAGCCCGCAAAAGTAAGTCATGTCGCGGATTAAGAGAATGATGTCACACATCACTAATGATCGCCCAAGGTCGCATAGACAAGAAGTTGAGGTCGCGACGCGAGATCGAGGTCGCGATGGATGATGTCACGACAAGGAATTGAGGTCGCACTTGAACGATAACATACAACTAACTTTGGAATCCACAAAGACTCCGCATTGGAATTAGGCCCAATTGAAAACCCTATAAATACTAATATCCGTAAGAGGAAAGGTACCGCGCCACGCATCAGAGGTCCGATAGTCAAGGCCTATTCTCTTTATTTTTAGTTTTCTTTTCTTTTTATTTTTCTCAATGTTGATAGTTAGAGATTAGATTAGATTTATCGCTCTAGTTTCTTTTATTTTCCGAATTGATGTTATCGCTGGAAGCAGCTGAATGCGCACTCAATTCTTTCAAATTACTACCCGGAATGTTGAAGTTCGCATTAAATTCTCGGAATTGCCATCCACCCGAAATGCAATATTCTATGATCAGAGGAATGTTGTAGTGTGTAATTCAAGAATTTGAGGAACCCAAACATTATGAATGCTATTGTCGAAATTATCTTTCCTATTGTTATTCAGAAATTAATTTCGCTATGAATTTACTCTTCGTTATGGGTTTAAAGTTTTTGATCTCGACCACGCTCTATACCCGTGATAAGAATTGTTTCATTGCTATGATTTCATGAGGTCCTCGAGGACACAGATGACAACCCGGGAGTTATGAAGATTTCTTTTGAAGGTATATTAACCCTCGCTTATTAGAGATCTTTAATAAGCTTTGTGAGTTTACTCTGATAAACTTTCTCACTTGAAATCAAGAATGAGTTGAATGAGTTATTAATTTTAAACAAGTTAGAGTTCAGCACTCCCACCCGAATAGCGAAGCCAACTCCGTGTTAGCCGAGATCTAATCAAGGAGAGGGTGATCTATTCTAATTTGGAGGAAGAGTAACCTGGAAGTTGTATATCCTTAGTTGACCTATAACTGGGAGCTAAGGTGTACCGAGTCAAGCAAAAAATGGGTATGGTATTAACGAAAATACCCGAATTAGAGTCCACGTTAAAGTAGTTATCTAATTCCCGTATTCGAGAGAATCGGGTCGAAAATAGATAATGAAATGTGAAGTGTGGAGAGATCCGAATTTGAACTAATGCGCACCCCAGACGATTTTGAAATCTGGGAATTCACGAGCAAAATTAACAAGTTGACAACAGAATTGATACTTCACAATAGCCGGTGATCTTAATGTGTTCTCTAAACGATAATTATTCAATTTCTATTCATTTTCCTAACTATTAATTATTCTTTATTCTTTATATTCAAGTTTATTGTTCATTCAGTTATTTCCCTTTGTTCGTTTAATTTTCCAGCACCTTAATGCTGGATCTTACTATCATTTAGTGGTCAATAGTATGGAAATTGGTAGTCGAATTGGTTGATTTAAAATTCTTGAGGATCTCTATGGGATCGATATCACGGACAAATCCATTTTATTACTTGTCGACTGTGCGCTTGCGAGAATATCGGACAAACCAAACTTTGAAAATGATTTACTCACAGGAGATTTTGATTTTACATAGTATAATGTCCATAAGTTTTATGGCAAGGTTGTCGAGGATTAGATAATAGTCCTTTGGTAATTTTGTTATAAACTTGTGTATATGTCATTTGGTCTCACGCAACAAGTTTATTGGCATCGTTGTCAGGGATTAGTTAATAGTCCTTGGACACTGATGTGATATATTAGCATATGTGTTTTGGTCAGATCAACAAGTTTTATGGCGCCGTTGCCGGGGATCGAAAGAATTTAATAAATCAATATTCAGATGAAAGAAGGAAATACTAATTTGGACATTTAAAGAAAAAAAAAACAAAAATAGATTTTCAAGCAGTGGTTCATTTTGGCCACTAACCTTTAACGAAACACATTGAATATATTTGATGATTTGGTAATCACAGTAATGGGAGTGTGTTTTGCTTTAAGAAAAACTTTTGATGCATAGGAAACGAACGCGATCGATTCCGGTGACACGAAATAGAGGGCGCTCGAAGCTTGAGAGAAAAGACCAAGAAGGCGAGAGAAAACTCAACCATGGCAGATGAAAGACAGGATCAGGTTGAAATACATATAGAAGAAGCTAGAAGGCCATCGGAGTCAGCGTCTGATGGAGGATTTACGGAGACCCGATTATCACGGGAAGAATACTTTCGACAATCGAGACGACTGAGTTGATGCTAGTAATTTTGAACTGAGCCGGCAGCGGTACAATGGTCCCGGGTAGCATCGGAGTTTGCGGGTCATCCCACTTGAAGATCAAGCAGGCTTTGGGAAGATTCCTCCGGGATATGGCCTAATGTCTTAGTTAAAAATTTGAATGGGGTGAGACCAGAAGTCATAAAACTGCATCTATTCCCATTCTCTCTAAGAGATACAACATCTACATGGTATGAATCTTTACCATATGGTTCTGTTGATACTTGGGAATTAGTAGAAATTTACTTAGGTAGATTCTTTCCCCGGCCCTCACCACGAAAGAAGGAGGGGGAAATCATTGTGTTCTAACTTGGGGAAGATGAAAGCACGTATGTAGCTTAGGAAAGATTCAAACGTTCTTGAAGATGTCCAATGCATGGGATAGATTTGAACTCAGATGGACATTGTATATCATGCTTTGAATGATATATCTAAAGGGATAATTGTTAACTTCATCTTTGTGGAGCATTGGCTTGAAAAAAGAATCTTGAAGAAGCGAAAGAATTTGATTGAAGACACGGCTAAATGTAACATGAGAAACTCATACGAGCTTTCAAGGGAGAAACAACAAAGGAAAGGGATCATGGAGCTGAGGCAAGATGACAGCCATGGAAGCGAGTTGGATGCCGTATGCACGGGTTGGACCATGAAGAAAGACACACCTTTGCTCATGAAATAAGAGCAATTGAAGGGAGTTATTGAAGGGAGTGGCAGGAAGATACTTAGAAAGACTTTATGATCTTTGAAGGGTTAATTATTTAGGGTGAGCCAAGGAGCTTACCATTTCAAGCAATCTAACCTTCCCCGGCACATTATCACCCAGGCATAGGAACCATGAGGAACTTCTCGTATGGTGGAGGGGGCTTCTCGAGGCCTGAGGCGAGGGGCAGAACCCTGTGAGAATTTATCATCGGTCACCAAGGTTCCAGCGGCGGCCAGCACGGAAATGAGCACGGAGATGAATACCGGGGTCGAGAGGAGGGCTGATCTTTTGAAGAGCAGATCTGCATTTCATGGGGATAATAAGAAGGCACATTGGAGCCTCCGTGGGCAAGAGTTTGTGATTGGAGACGAGCTAACACCAGAATTCTCAAATTTTTGAGAACACCTGTGCATCCACGAGGAACACAGAGACCTGAGTAGAATGTTTGGCCCTGAGCCTGTAAAGCCGGAGGAAGATGCCTTCCCAGTGACACGAGGAAGAACCCGAGGCGCATGGATGTGCGACTTAGGGTGGGAAGGAGAATTTAAGAAGAGATGAAAGAGAAAGATGACGACAACAAAAGGCGTAGCAAGATCGAAAGGGAAGAGGAATTTGGAGGGTAGAAAAGAAGAATAGAGAGGAAGAACATCCGAGAGATTCAGCCCACAGTTCCATTTCCACAGGCTGCGAGGGTCGAGGAATGGAAGATCGGTTGCAAGGTTTTCTTGAAAGCCTTGAGAAGAAATTTGGAGATAAAGATAATGCCTTTTCTTTGAGAGTGGTGGCTTTCAGGAGAGTATACTCTGTGCAAAAGGTCCCTACGAAGGGACATCTTGAGCAAGAAAGAGAAAAATGGCCAGAGGAAGGAATGAGTGAATCTCATTTGCCACTTTACTTGATGCGATGTCGAAAGAGTTACGATAAAGATGAAGGACCCGAGGAGTTTCACAATTCCTTTAACATTACATTGGAGGAATTGAATTCGGGAAGCTCTCATGTTTCAGAGCTAGTATCGGATTTGATGCCTCCTTTTTTGTTGCCAAGAAACTAAGTTTAGGGACTTACTCCCCCGCATTTGTTACTCTTCAAATGTGAGACAGTCATTGGTAAAACCTGAAGGAGTCATTGAAAGAGATATCTTGCTTGATCAGCATTGGGAAGTTTGTTTGATGAACATCGATACGGACATGGAAGAAAGATTCACAGTACCCTGCTGTTAGAAGACCATTCTATTCTTTGAGTTGCCACATTGATATCTGGAGTTCTTATATACAGGGTTGAGTAGCCGGTGATCAAAAGCTCCTTACAAGCTCTCATTTTGAGGGGCTTTGAAAGGCCACAGCTAGTGTACATGTACTTCCCATTGGCTCATCGCTCCCTTGTTCTCCCATAGGAGTTTATAAATGAAGAATGATTGCTCCCTCTTTGAGATATATTACAGAATTTTCCTCGAGTTTTAATTCTACCATAAGAAAGCTGTGTTGAGAGAAACTACAAGCAAAGCAGAAGCGATAATGGGGAAAATAGTGGAAAGAAGAGATTCATCAAGAAACCGATTGCACGAGAAAGGGCTAGTTTGAAAGAGTTGCCATGTCATTTAAAGTATGCTTACTTAGATTTGCAAAGAAAAAGCCGAGTGATCATTTATTCAGACTAAGTGAGGGTGAGGAACAAAGATTGCTGAAAATATTAAGGAAGCATGAGGAATCGCTAGCTTGGTCATTGAAGGGCGGGAAGGGTATCGGTCAGTGAATTTGCATGCACATAAGATTCTGCTAGAAGAGACTACCTGCAAAACCATCTGGCAAGAACACCCGGAGGAGGCGAATCCGTGATGAAGGAAGTGATCGGGAAGGAGGTACTCAAATTGTTAAATCTTGGTTTTTATCTATGCTATGCCCGGATAGTCCTTGGTGAGCCAGTCCATGGTTCAAAGAAAGGGAGTTCTTGTGATCGGAAATGAAAAAGCGAATTGATTACGACAAAAACGGTGACGGGATGGAAGTATGTATTGATTACAGAAAGTTGAATACGGCGGCGGAAAAGATCATTTCCATACACCTTTCTGTGATCGGATGTTAGACGGGTTAAGTAGCGGACACCCTCACTTTGTTTCTGGATATGAATATTCGGAATCTGTCCAGTTGCCTTACTTGCGAGGATCGAAGACCACATTCACATGCCCTTATGGTACCTTTGCCTTGAAGGATGCCTTTTGGTTATGTAATGCTCCGGCTACATTCGAGAGGTGTAAGCCAGTGTCACATATTCTGTTTGGTTTGAAGAAGTGATGGAAATTTTCATGGATGACTTTTAACGTGTATGGATCAGGCTTTGATCGATGTGTTTAAACAATGCGAGCTTGTTACTTGAATGCGAGACAAGCATTATTGAATTGGGAAAAATGTACCATTTATGGTGAGCGGAAGGAATTGTTCTTGGGCATAAAATTTACGCTCTTGGACTAGGGGTTGGTCCGATCAAGGTATCCATTATCAAAACTCTTTTTACTACGATGAGAGGGTAAAGAAGCTTCTTGGGGCGTGCTGATTTTACGAGGAGATTCATCAAAGATTTTCAAAAATGGCAGGACCACTATGCGATTCTTGGAAAAGAATCTGAGTTCAATTTGAGTGACTCTTGAGAATGCTTTTGACGAAATCAAGCTGGTGAGTGCAGGGCACCTATATTGGCTGCCTTAGGAATGGGATCGGGGGATTTGGGAAATAATGTGTGATGCGTGTGATTTTGCTATGGGTATTGATGGGGCAAAAGAAAGAGTATTCGGGACATATATGCTATGCTAGTAAGACCCAGCACAATGAAACCTGAGAAGGCTACTCAACAACTTAAAGGAGATGCTAGCCATAGTATTTTCTTGAAAATTTAAGGCACGATACATTTTGGGATCCGTGGTAGAATTCCTGTGATCATCACGGCGATCAAATACTTGATGTCGAAAAAGGAAACTAAGCGAATTGATAAGGTGAGATGGCTGGCATTTGCGGGGATTTGATTTGGAAATCAAGGATAAAAGGGATGTGTGATGTGATAGGCGATCACTTTGGCCAAGTAGAAAAGAAGTAGTGATGAAGAGGAAATGTGATGTTGCAGAGAACTTCCGGATGAAGCGATTATTTAAGGTTTCCTTCGACTTCCATGGTATCTTGATATTGTGAATTTATCGCGTAGATAATGCCTTTGAAATTTAAGCTACCCGGCTTGGAAACTAAGGGCGACGACCAGGTATTATATTTGGATGACACCTATTATTCAAAGGGGGTCTTGACATGATAATAAGAATCATGTGCCGGAAGGTGAGCTGAGGCAACATTTTTAAATGGGTGCCATGCATCACCCTTATGGGGGACATTTTACGGAGAAAGAGCCGGCTCTGAGATACTCCCGATAGAGTTTTATTGGCCGCTATCTTCGGGGATTGTGCGAGTGGGTTAAATTGTGTGATAGATGCCCAAGGATTGGAAATATCAGCATCGGGAATCTGCCGGTACTTTAAAAAAAGGTATTATGGTGATACAAATTTTTGATGTTGGGGAATAGATTTTATGGGACCTTTCCCACCATCATTTGAAACCTGTACATACTTCTTGTAGAGTACGTTCCAAATGGGTGGAGAAATAGAGTGGCTTGTCCAAGGAATGATGCTATCTGAGTTTGTGAGTTTCTTGCGAAAGAATATTTTTGGCTTGATTTGGAACCCACTAGAACCATCATTAGTGATGGGGAACCCATTTTGCAAACAAAATATTTACCAAAACTCATGAAGCGGTATGAGATCAGAAGCATGTAATGAGTTTAGCCTATCGTGTCGGACCAATGGACAAGCGAGAAATTTCAAGCAGGGAGATCAAAGAATACTTGAAAAGGCGTGAGCTCAGCCGGGAAGGATTAGTCTTCCAAACTTGATGATGCACTTTGGGCTTCTGGGGTACCATCTGAGACCCCCATTGAAATGTCCCCATACGAGAGTTGTTTTTGGCAAACCATGTCATCTACCTCTTGAATTAGAATACAAGGCAATGTGGGCCATTAGAAGTTAGAAAGCTTCGATTTTAAAGCTGCGGGAAGAAAGATTGCTCAGTAATGAATTGGAAGCGAAATGAAGCATATGATAATCTTCAGAATATACAAAGAAATGAGACAAAGTAGCATGATCGAGAGAATCTTGAGAAAAGAGTTCAACGGGGAACGGGTTACGCACAATTCTAGGCCCCGAAGTTGTTTCGAGAAATTAAAGATCGATTGGAGTGGGCCGTTACACAGTGGTATCAAAGTACTACATTTGGAGCGGTAACACGGCGATATTAGGGAAGAATTCGAGGTCGATGGACAAAGGTTAAAAGCATTATCTAAAAGGGAAGAGGGAAATGAAGAACTCCAAGCTGGTTCTTGAGGAAAGAAGAAGTACCCGCAAGCGACCAAGTCCAGGCTAAGGACTGCGAAGCGGTAATGGGGAGGCAACCCATGAGGATTTAAATTGATTTTAAATTTTGAAATATTTCTTTTCTTTTAGTTCTTTGATAAATTAGGTCAATTTGTTTTTAGAAGGATAGATTTAATTTTTAGAAATCGTTGTAGTTTAATTAAATTTTCTTGAATATTCATGGGTGATCTTACGCAAGGTTTAAAGGCGTGAATAGCAAAGGCGAGCTACGGGAATAATTCGGCCCGACACGAGAGAGTCGCGGCTTGTGAAAAGGGTAACCTTCTCCCTAACCCAATTACGTATATATACTTGAATTAATTGTTAAATCTTTGCCAAATATGCTTGAAGAGGTGTCTAAATGGGTTAGGAACAATAAGAGAATTCAAAGTTTGAAATCATTAGGTTAAAGGCTTAGGGCGCGACAGGAAGGTTATGTCGCGACATAAGTTAATAATGCGCGATGAAAACATTGATGTAAGAGTGACAATTTAGAAGAGCGACTTGGGTGTATTGAAGGAAGAAGGTATATGTCGCGACACCACTATGAATTCGCGACATTGAATTAAGAAGTTTCAAAATGGAAAGGATGTCGCCACGTCAAACAATTCTGAAAACCTTGTATTTGTCGCGACATCTATGGTATATCTCAGCATTTTTAAAGTCACAACACATGTGCCAACTTCTCACTTCAAAAAAGCCTTAAATTTAATGATCTCAAATAAAAGAATGGGTAAAGGTCGTGACATGTCTTAATTGAAGCATTAATTGTATGAGCATTGATTGAATTACATTTGTTGGAAACTTTATCATTCACTCCAACCCACATAACCATTCACATTCGTCTTCCTTCTGAATCTCAACCCCCGAAAACCCTAGCATTCCAAACCTTCTGAAAAGCTTTTCTCTCGTTTCCAATGGCTGAAATTCCCACCATGGTCCCTAACCTAGACGAGATTATGAGGGAACATGAACAATCAAAAGAAGAAGAAACTCGCCAAGGAGAACAGTTAGATGAGATTCGTCGGGAAGAACAAGCAGGAGAGATGCCATCGAGAGCACCGAAGCTCAGCGACTTCTCAAAAAAGAAGCGAGAAAGGGGAAGGGAAGGAGAAGAAGAAGAAGTAGAGATTTTGTCTCGAACGAGAGCTTTATTCAGTGGAAGGAAGTATTGTATGCTATGAGGGTTTGTTGCGGAGAGGAGATTAAAACTGTGACTCCTTTCAAGGAGATGATAGAGCGAAGGGATGGGAGAGTCTCTGCGCACACCAAAAATCAGGGTATGCAGCACTGGTAAGAGAGTTTTATTCAAATATGGTAGGAAGGAAGGATGGAGCTGTTTTGTTGAAGTGGGTCTCATACGAAGCTGAAAGCCATCAGAGGGGCCTATGGCATGTGGCGGGTTTTCCTGAACATGGTTCCAAATTCAAGCTGTTGGAAAAACCAGAGTTTGGAAAGATTGCCAAGAAGCTCACTAACGGTAAAGTGCAGTTGAACCAAGAAGAAGGAAGGCGAAGCCGGTGAGCAGGAGGAAGCCTTCTTGAAGAGGGAGTGGAGTATGGTTTATTTCACGGCTTACATTTTGGTCCCAACAAAACATGTGTGCACGAGTGAGAGAACAAGGCGTGTTCTTTGTATGCCATACTCAAAGGGGTACAAGATCAATATAGGAGTTATCATGAAATTCTATCATGAGGTATCATGAAGGGAACAAAGGAGTCTTATTCCTCACCCGTGATAATCAACTTTGTGCAGTAGCGGAAGGAATTTGGGGTGAGAAAGGAATTTGGGAGTCGAAGAAGAAGTACCCGGAGCTTCACCACTCCTTCGACGGGGAGTTAGCGAAAGGGACAGAGGCTGAAGAAGGGGAGTCTTTGGTAGAGAATAGAGATGAAGGCAAACTGAAGAACCCCGGAAGAAGGAGACTCGGAGGGTTGGTAGAGTCGAGGAGCGAGCACTAGAAAACTCACGACAACAATGATTACATGTTTGCGGGACAATGCGGGGCAAGATATAAGAGGCATCGATAGACTTCTCCATCCCTTAGCGGTTCTCCTCGTGCGGAAACGAAACTTCCAACTGGAAAGCTGAGGAGCCTGAGAGAGCTATTTCCGGTCTTTGGAAGCTCTCGTGCCATGCGGGAAGAGGAGATAGATGAAGGAGAGAGGAGTGGAAACTACGGCCCGGAATTGAGCTTGTTATGAAAAGAATTGAAGAGAGGCCCGGCGATTAGGAGGAAGAGCTAAATAGAAAGAAAAGGAGCATGAAGTGGAACTTCTGAGAGAAGAGAGAGGCATTGATGGGAGAAGAGGCGAGCAGGATGGGAAAATTTTGAAGCAGCGGGGAAGAATTTAAGAAAGAAATGAAGAAGAGATCTGCAATCTGTTGCGAAACTCAACTTCAGTCATGAAGCTTTTATAACAACCGAGTTTAGCGTGATTCTCAACTCTTAAAGCGTAAAGAAAAGAGATACGAGGAAGCCCGAAAGCGAATTTGGGAGCGAATCAAAGTTCAAGTTTTTTTGTACAAGTCTCTGAAGGATTTTGAGAAGAAATTGGATGATAGGAATAAGACGAAAAGATCTGAGAATCCTATAGGCAAAAGAATGGGTGGAAAACTTAGATACGTTAACACTTGATCTTACTTGAATTCACAGAGGTTATGATGAAATGGAAAATACAATGAATGGCTTGGGAAGGCGGGGATGAGTTGAACCAAAGGTTGATCTCTCTAATGAGATTTTCATTGAAAAGAACAAATGGAGAAGGAAACGAGAAGAGAGAAAGGAAAGAAGAGAAATGAAAATTCACAATTTCTAGCCCGTTTAGATGCATTAGACCCTAGATCCCACGACATCTTTGCTCTATTTGTTGAAAAGGAAAAAATAGACCTTCTCACACCTAACTCATTATCCCTTCTCCCTCTGTGTATCCAGCTATTTGCAATTGAATCAGTAATAAAATGAAATTTAATTGAATTGTTGTGTCTTTATTTTGAATTTGTTTGATTCCGTAGTTGTGTTGCTTTGTGATTACATGATTAGGAAATTAAAGTAGAAATTAGTTCGAGGAATAAAAAGCTAGCGAGATATGTGAAGTGAATTGAATGGAAGCGAGTTAGATTAGGAATGAGGTAGAAATGTAGAATAAGGGCGAATGAATAGAGTTTGATTGAAACCTGAGGTCTGAAGTTACTTAAGTCTAGGTGATGAAGTCGAGTGAGGAAGATGTCTGATAGAAGGAACAAAACATATTTTGAGTTTGTGGTATGAACAATAAGTCAAGGAACACATTTGAGATATCAATTAATTTAAATACTCATCCAACGAAAAAATGAGTCGAGGTACTCCACATGGTTAGTCACTTATTTATTCCAGGCCAAATTACAGAATTTGTTAGATTGTGAATTTGAGAGGCGAAATCCTAGGTGATACGGTGACAAGAGATGATGCCGAGGCCATTCTTGGACCGGTTGAGCCATTCTGGCCGTCCCGCATTCATATCTTTGATGCATATACATTAGTTCAGAAGTGAACCCCAACAAGCTTTATTTTTTCAAAAATAGACGACCCGACTCATCCACAAGACATCAATCCTTGATAAAGAACCTATGATTGCAAATTCAAGGAGGAAGAAAAGAAATGAAGTTTAGGGAGTATATATTATTTTGAGGAACTCAAAGGGAATGAAAAGAAAAGACGAAAATGAAAATGCAATAGAAAAGAAAGTTTATAGGGATAAGTTTTATCTTGTGGCCCTAACTCTCTTGAGCAATTAAGTTCCCAGGGGTGTTTCAACACCTAGTACCCTAATGCCATCTGGTATGGGAGCTACTAACCCAAAGTTCGCTAAGAGTGTTAGAAAGCCTAAAAAGTTAAAACATTGCACTATCTCTGAATGTTGACAAACAAGGAAGTTTCCCCAGTGGAATTACAAGTGAGAAATATGGGGCATACAGTTATGAATTGAAGAAATTAAAGTGATGTCCCAAACATGAAGTTTAGGGGAGTTTATTTTAGAAACTACAATAAAGAAAGGGCAGAAGAGGAGAGAAAAGGTTCAGGGTAATCTTAACCTAAAAATTCCTTCCATCCTACCCATTACCGGGCTATGATAAAAGCCCAAAAGACCTGATTGATCTTGAAGGCTGAAATCATCTACATTAGTGGAGATCAATATGAAAAACAAGCCTATGGAATTTGGAAGAATAGAAACAATCAAAATTGTGAAGGACTTTAGGGAGTTAAATGACTCAGTATGAAAATGAAAGGAAAATAATCTATTATTCAACGAGATCAATGAATATGTTGTTTGTAAAACAATTTCAACGAGTTTAGTTTTGCATAGTATAAAGTAGAGACCAACCTTGGCTTTGGACTTGAAGCTAGATGTACAAAAAATTATGCATACCTTGCATTTCAATTAAATTGAATGCCAGCTGCGGAGGCAGATCGGAAAAATGTCATAAAAATTTTTCTTTTATTTTGTTTGAGGACAAACAATTCTTTCTGTTTCTTTGCTTGAGGACAAAACTTTAAGTTTGGGGGAGTTTGATGAGCTTAAAAGTCATCTATTTTTAGTCCATTTTTCTGTTGATTTTAATGTAAAAAGGAATAATTAAGATCTCAGAGATATGAAGAAACTCACGAATTTGTTATTTGCGGGGAAGTATAAAAGAAAGAAGAAAATGCGAGTGGAAAAAATACGATGGCGAGCGAATGTAAAAATGCGAGAAAATAGCGGGGCGAAATGAAAGCAGCGGCCTTATGTTTGCGGTTTTGGGGTTGCAGTCCAGTCATGAGGTCGCGACATCGGAAGTGAAGGAAATCGATGCGGTCGCGACATGGATGAATGCTCCGAGAGTCCCAGGCAATGAGGCTGCCGTAGAAGAGTAAAAATGAGTGAGGTCGCGACGTGAGATCGGGTCGTGGCATCGGGGAACTCCCGCAGTTCAAAGCTGCGAGAGTCATGAAGTGGAAGTCGCGAACAAGATGTTGATGTCGCGACATCGAGGAGTACAGCAGTTGAGACTGTGGGGCATGGAAGTGATGTCGCGGTAGGGGATTGATGTCGCGACGGTAAGGCGATCAAAGGAAAGAAACAAGTGGCAGCGAGATTGAAGCATGCGTGGCCAGGTTGATGTCCGCGACAGCATAGTGATAATCGAGACATCATGAGAAACAGTGAGGAGAGGCTTTGGATATCTTGCAGGCGAGGTGATGTGTGAGGACCAGATGTCGACAGCTCCAGAAGACAGGATTGAATCTTTGCGAAGACATGAGCCCAGGTCGCGGCATTGAATCGAGGTCGCGACATCAGAGAACGAAAGCGGTTGAAGGCGGAGAACTAAGTCGATGTCGCGACAAGAGATCGATGTCGCGACATCGGGAACCTTAGGATGAAGTTTGAAAGGAAATGAGCTAACGTCACGACAAGGGACGAGAGGAATTAAGCATTTTATCGAAGATTCCGTTAGGCTGAATTTTATTTAGTTGATGTCAGCGAGAAATTTGAATCCGCGACACGAAGCCATCAGTGAAGGCGCAGCCCCGCATAAGTTGATGTGCGACAAGAGAATCGGAAGTCGCGACGAGACTAACTCGATTGAAGGTTGAAGCTCCATAAAAGTGATGTTGCGACAAGATATCGATGTCGCGACATTAGAAACGACAGGATCAAATCTCTGAGCCATAAAGAGATATTCAGCGACAAGAGACCGAGAATCAGCGACATCAAAAGATATCGGTTGAAAGATGCATTTCATTTAGTTGATGTCCGCGTGAGAATGACGTCGCGACATCGAGAGCATGTGAAACTGCGAAAAAGTAAGGCGATGTCGCGACGAGAGAGATGATGTGGCGACATCACTATTGATCGATTGAGAAATTGCATAGACCAAAGTTGAAATTCGCGGCGTGAGATGCGAGGGTCGCGACATGGATGATGTGGCGACAGGAATTGAAGTCGCGACGGGCAGTAACATGGGCCAACTAACTTTGGAATCACAAGGGCGCGTGGAATTAGGGCGATTGAAGAGCCACTGTAAATACGCGGCTATCCGGAAGAGGGAAGCGGCAAGGCGCGAGACAGGAGGTGGATAGGCGAAGGCTCATTCTCTTTATTTTAAGTTTTCTTTTCCTTTTCTTTTCTTTTATTTTTCTTCAATGTTGATAGTTAGAGATTAGATTAAGATTTATCTTTCTAGTTTTCTTTATTTTAAGGTGGATGTTATCGTTTTGAGCTAAAGTGAATCTGAGAATTCAATTCTTTAATTACTACGGAATGTTGAAGTTCGAGATAATTTAAGAACCGGCTTATCGATTAAATCTGATTATTCTTATGATCGGAGGAATCTTTGTAGTGTGTAATTCGATGGTGAGAGCTTGACTTCCATTAAGTGAATCACATTGTCGAAATTATCTTTCTATTGTTATTTCCGACAAATTACGAATTTCGGGTTATGAATTTACTTTCGGTTATGGGTTTAAAGTTTTGTCTGAATATCGATTTCTTATACGTATTAAAATTGTTTCATTGCTACGATTTCCAAGGAGGTCCTACGAGTGACACGAGAGATGACAATCACAGGAGTTATGAGATTTCTTTGAAGGTATATTAACCTGCTATTAGAGATGTAATGAGCTTTGTAGAGTTTACTTGATAAATCCTGCTACTGCTTGAAATCGAGAATGAGTTGAATGAGTTATCAATTTAAGCAGCCCGAGAGAGTTCACCTCAATTCGAATAGTGAAGACCAATCAGTATTATAGTGAGATCTAATCAAGGAGAGGGTGATCTATTCTAATTTGGAGGAAGAGTAACTCTGGAAGTTGTATATCCTTGCTTGACCGATAACTTGGGAGCTAAGGTGTACAGTCCATAAAATGGGTATGAAGTATTTCTTTGAAGGTATATTTTTTTTTCTTATTTCTTATTTCATTTATTTATTTATTTATTTTTATATTTCCATTAAACTTGTTGATCGGACCAAAACACATATGCTAATATATCACATCAGTGTCCAAGGACTATTAACTAATCCCTAACACGGGATTGGCTTCACTATTCGAATTGAGGTGAACTCTCTGCTTGTTTAAATTGATAACTCATTCAACTCATTCTTGATTTCAAGTGAGAAGAGGATTTATCAAGTAAACTCACAAAAACTCATTAGATCTCTAATGGCGAGGTTAATATACCTTCAAAAGAAATCTTCCTTAACTCTAGGATTGTCATCTGTGTGTCACTGAGGAGGACCTCCTTGAGAAATCGAGCAATGAAACAATTCTTATCACGGGTATAAGAAGCGATATTCGAGATCAAAAAACTTTAAACCCCATAGCAGAAAGTAAATTCATAAGCTGAGTACATTAATGGTTAATTTGGATCTCTCCACACTTCACATTTCATTATCTAATTTTGACTGATTCTCTCGAATACGAGGGAATTAGATAGCTTCTTTTTTAACGAGGGGACTTCTAATTACAGGTATTTTTCTTTTGCAATACTTCATACCCATTTATGGACGACTGGCACACCTTAGCTCCCAAGTTATCGATTGACAAGGATATACAACTCGAGGGTTACTCTTCCTCCAAATTAGAATGAATCACCTACTCCTTGATTAGATCTCGGTAACACGGGTTGGCTTCACTATTCGAATTGAGTGAACTCTACCCTTTGTTTAAAATTGATAACTCATTCAACTCATTCTTGATTTTCAAGTGAGAAGAGGATTTATCAATGAAACTCACAAAGCTCATTAGATCTCTAATAGCGAGGTTAATATACCTTCAAAGAAATCTTCATAACTCCCGAGTTGTCATCTACGTGTCCTCCCGAAGGACCTCCTTGAAATCGAGCAATGAAACGATTCTTAATACGGAGTATAGAGCGTATTGATATCAAAAACTTTAAACCCATAACTTGAAAGTAAATTCATAAAGCGAGAGTCGCAATTTCTTTGGAAATAACAATAGGAAAGATAATTTCGACAATAGCATTCACTTAATGGAAGAATTTGGGTTCCTGTTCTTGAATTACACTACGACAATTCTGATCGTAAGAATAGCGCATTTCGGAGCTGAGATCGCCGAATTCAGAAATTTAATACGAACTTCAACATTCCGGGTAGTAATTTGAAAAAATTGAATTATGCATTGACTTTAGCTCACTTGATAACATCAATTCGAAAATAAAAGAAAACTAGAGGCAAATAAATCTAATCCTAATCTAACTATCAGCATTGAAGAAAAGCCCAAAAAGAAAAGAAAAGAAAGAAAACTAAAAATAAAGAGAATGAGCCTTCCATTTATCCGGACACTCGTACGTGACATGAAATTTGTCTTCCTCTTACGGATAGGCAACGTATTTATAGGAGTTTTTCAATTGGGCCTTTTTAATTCGTCACGATCTTTTGTGGATTCCAAAGTTAGTTGGCCCATGTTACCGTTCAAGTGGCGACCTCAATTCCTTGTCGCGACATCATCCGTGTCGCGACCTCGATCTCACGTCGCGACACATGCTTTGTCTATCACGTGTGAAGCCCGATCATTAATGATGTCGCGACATCATTCTCTTATCCACGACGTAGCTTACCGCTACTGCGAGGCTTCACGTATTTAGCTCTGATGTCGCGGCGTCGATATCTTGTCGTGACATCAACTAAATGAAATGCATCTTTCAAGCGATATCTTACGATGTCGCGATCTGGAGTCTCTTGTCGGCGACATCTCTTTGCCTCAACTCTGTGTAGATTTGATCACGGTCGTTCACCCAATGTCGCGACATCGATATCTTGTCGCGACATCACTTTATGGAGCTTCAACCTTACACTGGTTGCATAAGTTGATGTCGCGACAAGGATCGAAATCGATTTGATGACTAAAGCAGATCTTGTAGAGACATGAGAGTTTGAAGATCGCGACGTGAGATCGGGTAGACATGAGGGAGAGATACGTGAAATGCGATATCACGAGTTGATGTCCGCGACAACATATTGATGTCGCGACATCGCGAGAAACCAGTTGAAACACACGAGGATCAGCTTTGGTTGATGTCCGCGACGAGATTTGATGTGGCGACATCACGAAGACAAGTTGAAAGCTGCAGAAGACATGAGTTGAGGTCGCGACGTGAGATCAAGGTCGCGACATGAGGAGAGATCAGTTGAAATCTGCAAAGGGCGTGACTAGATGTAAGGCAAGAGATTGTTATCATAACACGACGACAGTTGAAGGCTCGAGAGAACTAAGTGTGTCGCGACAAAGGGTCGATGTCGCGACATGGGAGACTTCATCGGATGAAGTGAAAGAAATGAGCGATGTCCACGAGTGAGAGGGGTGAAGTCACGGCACGAAATCCATCAGGTGAAGACTACTGAGCGTAAGTTGATGTCGCGACAAGAGATCGAAGTCGCGACACCAAGAGCAACCAGTGGTTCAATTTGGCCACTAACCTTTAACGAACAAAATAACTTACAGTGGACCTGAGTATCATGGACATGTCAGAGTTCGATGTCATCCTGGGGATGGATTGGTGCGGCCGGCAGGGTTGTGCTCGATTGTGAGCGTAGGAGGGTTCACACTTTATGGTTGATACTAGTGTGGTATTTCGGAGACGAAGCATGAAATTTTCCCAGACGAGTTTACAAAGTCGGGTGTCGGGACAGAGAATTAACGGGTTGGCTAGTCTCCAGGTTCTTACACAGGGACGAGGGACGGACTTAGATCTACCTTGGGTGAAATGTCACTGAGTATATGGATGTTTTCCAGGATATTTCTGGGTGCCTCTGAGGAGGGTAGTAGACCTTGTATCGAGGTTACACCTGACCCGCTACCCCATCTCTATGAATCCGCATGGGATGGCACGGTTGAGTTGCGGGAACTCGGAGTCAGGTCACATGAGCTGTATTGGAATTGAGGGTTCATTAGGCCAGAGCACTTCACCATGGGTGGCTCCGGTTCTATTTGCAAGAGAAAGAGGACAAGACCAACCATTTGTTCATTGATTACCTCTGCGGTTAGGCAGGGTTACGATCAAGAATCGGGTACCCATTCGGGGATTGATGATTTATTTGATGAGTTCAGAGGCAGCGGGTTGCTTTCCGAAGATAAACCTTCGCGCTGATTTCATGGTACGAGGATTAGGGATCCCGGATATCCTGGCGGCGTTTGGGACGCGTTATGAGCACTTTGAGTTTGCGAGTGGCAGCGCCGCCCGGATTGACAATGCGCGGCCCGAATTCATGGATCATCGCCCAGGATGTTCAGCTATTTAGATCGAGTTTGTCGTAGTCTTAGTGGATGACATTTTGATCCTCCCGGTCAGAGAGACATGAGTATCACTTGAGGATTGTGATATAGCTGTTGAGAGACCATCGGTTGTAGCAGCTAAAGTTCGGTAAGTCACGAGTTTGGCTTGCTGAGGTGAGATTTTGAGACACGTGGTGTCGACATCGGAGTGTCGGTCCTAGGCCCAGGAGAAGGTCGAGGGCGGTGATGAGTTAAGGGAGAGGCTGAAGTCGATCTTCGAGATCACGTAGTTTTGGGATTAATTGGGTATTACAGAGATTCATTGAAGATTTCTCCAAGATAAGCGGCACCTATGACCCCTGGGTTGACCTGGAGGGATGGAGTTTGATTGGGATGGCCGTGCGAGGGGCATTTCGGGAGTTGAAGGGAGACTTGCCCGGCTCCCATGCGTGGTTTCGGACGGGGACGGGGGTACACAATGTGTGATGCATCGGTCGGATTGGGGATGTGTTTTGATGCGATTCGGAGAATAGTAGCTTATGGTTCTCGTCGGTTGAAGAATCACGAGCAATTCACCCCACACCGACATGGAGTTAGTGGTAGAAAACCCAAGTCTTCGCCTTGAAGATTTGGCGCCATTACTTATATGGCGAGGAGTTCGAGGTGTGCTCGGACCATAAAGTCGAGTATATTTTACTCATATTCTTGAGGACCTTAATATGAGACGCTGTGAGATGGATGGAGTCAGAGGATTATGACTTCACTTTGCGTACCATCCCAGATACGCAAAGGCGAAATGTGGTGGCGATGCACTGGAGTCGAATCGCGAGGGGGCGTGGCCTGGCGTATGGCTTCTCGGGGTGGCAGGATTCTGAGAGCGCTGGAGACGGTTTGGGCTCACGAGTAGGCGAGTCAGATTCAGGTGCCTTGGGGGTTTAGTGGCTACGTCTGAGTAAGCGAGTGATTGGTCTGCTATGATGGCGGGACCGCGGAGATAGTGTCCATAAGGGACAGAGTACAATCAGGTACGGATGACGAGGGTTGGACCGTTCATGTAGATGGTAGTCTTCGATATAGGGGACGGGTAGTGGTTCCCCAGTTGACCAATTTGAGAGAGGAGATTCACCGGGAAGTTTATTTGCTCGATTTGCGATGCAATCCAGTGTACGAGATGTATCGGGATCTTACATCACCTATTACTATTAGAGTGGGGAAGAAGAGACACGTCTGAGGACTTGTCGACGATGTGTCACATGTCGGCGGAGTTAAGGGTGAGCACAGGAAGCCAGCGAGGGCTACTTGACCATTGGAGGTGGCTTGGTGGAAGTGGGGCACGTCACGATGGACTGTGACCCGGCACGCCACGAGACATGACGAGAAGCATGGCCAATGGTATGGGTGATATTTGTGGCTCACAAAGTCGGTACATTTTTCTAGTCGTGCGGATGACCTTCGCGGAGAGAGATTCTGCTTGGGTTATACTTTCGAGATAATTAAGGCTACATGGAGTACCCGGTATCCATAGTGTACGTAGGAATAGGGACCCGAGGTTTACGGCGCTTTTGGAAGAGTTTCCAAAGGTATGGTATGTGACTGTATGGAGTCCTGACATTCCACCCTCGAGACCGGATGGTGGTCTGAGAGGACTATACGGGTGTTAGAGGGACATGCTATGAGCATCGTCTTTGGATCATAAGAGTGGGGAGGGAGCATTTGCCCTTAGTGGAATTCGCTACAACAACGATTATCGGGGCGCGAGAGCTTATCTTGATGTATAGAGTATGAGAGCTGTAGTCAGAGCCGTGCGGGTCACCAATTATGTTGGGCCAGGGTGGGAGAGGAGCTCCATCACTAGATCCCCGATTTGATTAAGGGACTTTGAGGAGGGTGCAGGCACGATACGACGGCGTCTTCTCACGGCTGAGGCCCGGTAGAAGAGAATTTTATGGGATGTACGGCGGTCGATTTTGGGGAGAGTGGTTGGGTTCGACGGCGTGGGAAGCTATCGCCGAGGTTAATTGGACCCTTCGAGATACTCGAGAGGGTAGGCACCGTTGCGTACCGGTTAGCATTACCGCCCAGCATGTTAGGTTTCCACGAGGTGTTTCACGTCTCCATGATCCGAAAATGTACTCCGGATCCGGCTCGTGTGGTGGATTGGGGACAGTTGATATTGACACGAGTTACCGGGACCTTCGAGGAGGGACTGAGTGTGCATTGTTGATAAGCCGTGATCGGGTTTTGCGGCCCATAGGAGCCAGGAGGCTAGTGAGGGTACTAATGGAGGCACTATGGAGTGGAGGAGTCACGTGGGGCCCAGCGAGGACACGATACGGGCCTATCCCTTCTTGTTTAGGGATGAAGGTACGTGGTTTAGTCGTTTAAGATTTAAATAGTTGTTTACATGCATGGTAGAATGCCGATTGCATATGCATGTAATTGATTGTGATTGTCGAATTTGGGACGAAATTCCTTTAAAGAGGGGAGAATTTAAGACCCAGATAATTGCAATTTATGGAAAAGGGTAAAATCGTAATTTCGATTACAAATTGTAATTTAGGTTAAAAATCCATAATTTATTCTCTGAATTTCCGGATAATAACGAGTTTCTATAGTTGGAATGGTCTCACGCGAAAATCTAGGTAGCACATAAAATTTATTCGGCCGAGGCAGTCGGTTACACGTTTTCGAGGGCATCGTGGTTCGGTCTTGAAAGCAAAGCGATTCGATGCGATAAAGTCATATAATAGGAAGTACTCATGTGCCGTAAGTGGTATGAGTAGAGAAGTGTGTTAGTGGACGGCCAGGAATGATCTTGGGAATGTCAAAGCTGGGAAAGAGGGACAAAATTGGCATTATAGAGATTGTTTTAAGTCTAAAAAGGACAAAAAATGGAATAGTGCTTGTCCCTTACAAAATTAAAATGAGCCCAAGCGTGGGAGAGATGCGTGGCTGGAGAAAGAAAAGAAAATGGCGATTTTTAGTTTGAGAAAGTCTGGCTTTTCTCTAAAAATACGGGCGTCCGGCCAGGTCGCGTCTTTTGGGACGAAAGAGAAGCGCTCTACTCGGAGGGGAGCTTGCGTGGGTACACCAGATTTGTGAGTTTTGACAAACTCAGAGAGAGAGCGGGGGTTTATACTTGCGTTTATTCCACGTTTTTAATCTTTACAAATGTTTGAGTCGAAAGAGGCCGTTTGATCGGTCTGAAAACATGGGACCGGGTATTGAAATTTTGGAGTCCCATTGGGCGGAGTCATGTAAGACACGGATGTTGGGTGGTGGTGTGAAAAATTGTGAAACAAATTGTGCATTAATTGGAATGAGTGGGGGCGGTCGTGAATTACGGGTTCACTAAGTGAGCGGAAGTGATTTGTGATTTTTCGAGAATGTGTCCGAGGACACTTTATTCCTAAAACAGTGTTCTCAAAATATATTTTTGTGAAAATATGTGTTTGGTCGAGTGATTTAAATTAAATTTCTCGTGTTTGATCATTATCCCAAGTGAGCTAATTTTGATGTATGAAATGAGAATTTACATGACATGATTATGTGAATTGATTGTTTTGTAAATATATGCATGCTTATATATTATAATGAAGTAGGCTTGTATTGGAATTGGCATACACGCCATTCCATGTATGCAGCTGGAACCACCTGTAGGACTATAGGGTGAGTCACGTGAGATGAGTGCAGAAAGACGGTTCGGGAGGGTTTTCTAGGTGGTAAATTATCGAGGAGGGTAGTCAATTTAAAATATCAATCGTGGGCATTTGGTGATATTCATGGGAGTGATCCACAAATAAATAATATATCAATCATCGGGAGGGGCCCGATTGATATATATACGTCGAGGAGAGGTTGTCCCTGAACAAAACGAATAAAATAATATGGTACCATACGAGAGGCTTGAGCGAAGGTGTGATGGAGAATCATTGAGGACTCGGGATATGGAAGTTAGTCGTGTAGACATTAGTAGGATCATGCGTTTGCTTGAATGTGTGTTTTTCATTGGAACACCTTTGCGCCCCAGGTGGTGAGTAGCCCGGCAGGCGATTCCACTGCGAGCATTGGCCTGCAATCGAGATATTATTTTACGGTCACGGAGTGCGAGGACGGCCGTCCCCAGGGCCAGAGTTAGAAGAAAGTAGGGTTGTGGCTGATGTGTATACATGTATTAAATTTTTAAGTTTAATGTATGTGTTGTATAAGAGTAAAAACAGTTTTAACTCTTGTAACTATTGGTTATATAGTTGGATTCATAGTTGGCATGTATATTGAGTATTGTTTGTAGACTGAGTGGTCGTTTTAAATCATGGCTGTTATATTGAACATTTTAGAGCCGGGGTTTGTCACAGGTTTTGTATTTGGGGTAAGAATCGTGAAGGAACTCTGCTTGATTTTCGTGAAAAAATGTCAGGTGCAACATTCAAAGATGTTCAGCAGGTTAGTGGGGGTAGTCAGCGGACCCCGAATTGGGGCGTCTGGAATCTTCAAAAATCTGACACCAAGTCAAAAGAAAAGAAAAAGGTGACTTCTCTCTAAGATGCCAGTGAGAATGTCTTGGTGTGATAAATTTGATGAGGACAGAAACTCATTGGATTTTGGTCCTATACCTCTACTCTACTACATATCTTCCCTACCATATCTTCTATGATTTTGGTTCTTGGAAATGTAATTTGTGTTTGTGGGATGATTGTTGGATGTGTTGTTGGTACATTGACCTCGTTATGATGATGAGCCTATGTATCAGTGAGTGATCAGTGATATAGCGTTGATGCGAAACGTGTGCTATTTACCAAATTTCTATTTTGAAATTGTGGCGAGAAATGAAAATTCCGACGGGATCGAAGTGGCAGTTCAATGGCCAGGTGAAAGTTCACCGGCCAAGGAGTAAATTAGCGACTAGAAGTCATACTATGCTGAGTGAAAAGCTGTTGCGACAAAGGAGAAGTTGCTGAGATAGAAAAAAGGGGCTTCAAGGAAGGATTCTATGTTGCGACACGTTTTGAAGTAAGCGACACGAGAACATTATGGTTGCAGCAGTTATGGATGTCGCGACAAAGTAATTAGGGTAGCACAACAGTTTTAAAGTCGATTAGAGAGTGGTCATGACTGAAGTGATAACAAGCCCGAGCAGAAGTTGCAGATTAGAAAGCAGTGAAACCAGAGATAGAAGGAACGAGAGATTATGTCGCGACAGCATTTTGAGTTTAGAACCTGAGAAGGTGTTGGTCGCAACGGAAAATGGATATCCGCGACGGGGAAGGAATCTTTGAAGGACTTACAAGGTCCTTTACGGGAAATTTAAGGTTGCGACGACAATATAGAGTTGGAGACTCGATCAGGTCGCGACCCCGGTGTTTATGTCGAGACTACATTTAGGCGGGACGAGGAATGAGTGAAGAGCCACCATCATCTCGCGACACAGTTTCTAGGTCATGACATATATAGAAGACAATGTTGGTAGCAACAGAAAATTGATGTTGCGAAAAAAAATGTAAGGCGAGGACGCAATCGAGGAGGTCACGAGCCCGAGTTTTATGTTTGCAACATAAAAATGAAATTGAGCAGTTAAAACATGTTGCGAATAAGAGTACTGAGTTCTTGTGTGAAAACAAAGTAAGAAGGGCCACTGCTCAGTCGCGACAAACTTTCTAGGTCGCGACCAGAAAAAGAAGTTTTATTGATGGGAAATTATTGTAAGTCAGAAGTGAGGTTGCGACAGGATGAGGAGAATTGATGTCGCGACATGCTTTTAAGGTCATGACATAAATTTCAGCAAGAAGAAGAAACAATTGATGTCGCGACCTAAATCCTATGTCGCGACAAGACAATGAAAAGACAAACAATTTTAAGTCACAACATGAAAAAGGGAGCTGTGACTAAGAATCAGTTACTGAAAAAAGAAATGAGGTCTCGACATTGAATTGAGGTCACGACACAAAATGCAATGGGCCAATGGGAGCATCCCGGGTCGTGACGTAATGGAAGCGAAGTCATTTACGTAGGGTATTAAAGGGAATTCGAAAAAGCATTAATTACATGACGAGATCAATGTGCGGCTTGATGATGTCGCGACATGGAATTGAGGTCTCGACAAATATTTTATGGCGAAGGAAGAAACCGGTCGAGGGTCGCGACATACTTTTGAGGTCGCGATAGGAATTGCACTGATTAAAGAAACTACTTAGTCTCGACTGATGACCCAGTCGCGAAAAGTAAATAAGCAGACAACGAAGTTGGTGGCGACTTGCTTGAAGAGCTGAACAGCGAATGGCATACAACTTGAAAGGAGCGCGGTGACGAAGCGAAAGAAGTGACAACGGAAATGAGGTCGCGACATTGAATTGAGATTAGCGAAACATAAATCTGGTAAAGGTAGAGAGTGAGGTCGCGACAGTCGGGTGAGGTGCGACATCGAATTGAGTCGCGACACAGTCTTGGGGAAACAAAGAAAAAGGAGGTGAAGTAACGGGGTTTTCCTTTGCTTTGAGAAAACCTAACATAGTCACGGCAGAGGGAATTCATATCGCGACCACTAATCAAATTGAGCGAAGGAAACAAATTACAACAGAAAACATCGGTCGTAGATCGAAAATTGCAAATCTGAAAGTGAAAGGAAGTCACTATTTAGTTCCACTGAGGTCACGAACGACGACAAACCGGACCGAGGATTTTCACGTCGCGACAAGCTTACGGGAGTCACGACCAAAACAATGAGGTACGGTGTGAATTTAAGAGAAATCCCACTTAGAGCCTTGGAATCGAGACCGATTTACGAGAAGGTTATAAATGGCGTATAGTTTAGTGAAGGAGCTTAGTTTTTGAGGAAACCCGTTTTGGGAGGAGGAGGAGGGAAGACTCCACTGTATATCTTAGAATAGATTTTTCTTTCTTTATTTTCTTTTCTTTTTCTTTTCTTTTCTGCGGATTTGAACGTGTATGTTAGAATGTAAAGTGGTTAATTTTTATTCTCTTTTCAATTACGGTCGGGGTGTGGAGGATTCAGGAAATTTTTGGAGTCGTTTCTTCCGAGAAATTATAGTACAGCGAATGTTCTTGATCAACACACCATTGTAGATTGTGATTTTGTAATTAAGAAGCACAGCTTCACTAGATTGGATTTATTGTTAGATACAGTCTTTTCTGCATAAATTAGAGAGAGAATTACCTGGATTGGAATTTATTTTGTTGATGTGCTATTGAATGGATATGTTCTCAATAGTAGTAGCGAATACCCTTCCAAAGTATGTATCCTTCTCTGATTTTCAGGAGACCCTTTGAGTGACATAGATATGGAGATTCCTGAGAGTTGGGAACATTCAATTGGTGGGTATGTTGGACTACCATTGAAGAGTTGTGAGCTACGAGTTCACTTAAGATAAGTGCCTAAGTTCACTCATGGTGTTGGATGGGAATAATTATCAATTTTAAACGATAAGAGATTTCACCTTAATCACGTTGGAAAGCTCTTGAACTGTGTTAAGCGAGATCTAATCAAGGGAATGGAACTATCCACTAGATTTATGGATGAGTCATCAGTAGGTTGTAGAAGTTTTAAACAACCCTTACTTGGGAAGTAAGAAATCTGTAGTCTCAAGAAATGGGTATGAAGTATTGAGAAAGAAAAATACGCAGATCTTGTTAATATTGTGCAAAGCACAGTAGCTGAGTTAGACCCTTGCTTGTCTTCGAGAGGAAAGCGGGGCCCTCTAGTTGAATTATGGAGGGAAATCAACCGCATTGTTAGGCATCTTGGACAATTCTAAATCCAGCACAAAATAGAGTAATAATGCATGATGGTGCGGAAATTGGCTGTTTTACAATACTTCTTTGATAGTGTTCATCTCTCACAGTGAATTGATTCAATCCAGTATATTTTGTTTTGTTATTTGTTCCATTATCATAAATTTAACTTTCTTTTACTTTTAGATGTATTATCTAAAACAATTATTTTCTAGTTAAATGATCACGTAGAGATCCAGGATAGTATGGATCTTGAGTGGATTAAGGGTAGTTGATTTTTAGGAATCCAGTCGATCTCTATGGGAATGATATTTTAACATCCAATTTTTTACTACTTGTATGACTGTGCACTTGCGTGTCATAGACTAATCTATTTATTCATGATTCGAGAACATTAAATCAGTTTTATTCAATTTTTAAGAAAACTCCTGATCCAAATTTGACATGGTATAGGAAAATTGTAAAGGTTCTATATAGGTGTTAAGTTGAGTGGTTTGAAGTATATCTTCACGAACTGAACATACATCAGGACAGATTTAGGGGAATATATTTTCCAGGACATTAGTAGAAAAGAGGATGAAGGATAGGGCAAAGATACGGTGAGTGGAATTTGGGTAGAATTTTTTAGCACTAAATTCTCAGCTTAATCTACTTGATTACCTAAGCGAGCTACACAAACCTAAAAACTAATTGATCTTGAAGGTGGTAATTGCCTACATTAGTGGAGACTAATATGAAAAAAAAAAAGCATATGGGACTTTGGAGAGCTAAACGAAATTGATTCTTGTGTAGGGTCCCAGATTAGGTAATCTGCGAAGGGAAGGAAAGAAAACCCCGACACACACACACATGTGGGATTATTGGCGGAATTATTTACATTTCACATATCCTTTGTGACAACAATTGAAAGTTTTTCTTAAGTCTAAACTAAAAACTAAATTTGAAATTAAGCTGCAACTAACTAGTTTCAATTCAAGTTGCAGATTTAGAAAAAAAATTGTAGTGCAAAATAGAAAAATGTCCTTAAAAATAAAGCTAAATTGTTTGAGGAAAAACAAGGTCTTCTTTTCTTTTGTTTGAGAATTTGATGAGTCTTAAACTCATATATTTTTAATCCCATTTTTTGGCTTGTTTTTAGTATTTTTCGATTGCCGTTTAATGCCAAATTATGGAATATTTATAAACTTTTGTGTTTTGTAGGAGTTAATTAAAAGGAGAGATTTCCAATGAAAGAAAGGAAAAATGAAATTGGCCGTCTCTGTGCGACGAGTTCGAGTGTGTCGCGACAACGTCTAAGCAAATGGCTAGAAGGCGTGCCACAACAATATTTTCTGTGTCACAACGAATCTAAGATTGAGTGATGGCTATTTTGGATCAACGTGTCACTGACGGAAATGGGAAGAAGCTAAATGAACAAGATCAGTTATGTCGTAACATAATGAAAGATCAAAAGGCAGAATCTATGTCGCAACAGAATCTACTCTGTCACGACATTGACTCTTGCAACATGGAGGAGCTTGTTGAGATAGAAGAGAGCACTGAAAGAAGAAGTTCAGTCGCGACAAGAAATTTAAGTCGTGACAAATGGCGGCTTACTTGTTGAGCTGGCACGGTACATGATAAAAGGGAACCTTTGACGTTGCGACATACTTCAAGGCGAGAGATAAGTCTATGTCGCGACATGGATCTCTTAATGTCACAACATAGAAATAAGGTTTGAGCAAGCTTGAGGATTAAGTAACATACTTTTATATGTTGCAGCCAGATTGGCACAATCTGAAAGTCTGTGAGACACTTAACAAGGCGGAATTCGCAATAGAGCAAGTAAGTTGGAACCTGTGAGGAAGTGTCTTGTTGCGACAATAAATAGTGACAACACCAAAAGTCATGTCACAACATCGGAACAAAGTTGCAGCAAGAGTCAGAGGCTCGGTGGCAGCAAGCCTCTGTCGCGACAGGACTTTCGTCGCGAGAAATACGGATGTCCTGAGAGCCGGTGTTGCGACATAATACGAATAGAATCTTTGTCATTGACATGAAAACTTGGGTCATGAAATCAACTGCGGAACACTGCCCGAAATTGTGTTGCGACATAACTATTTTGAGGAATGCACAAAATATTGTCGCTAATAGAGAGCTATGTCCTTGACGGAGTTATCATGCGAAATAAAGAACAGTTGCAACAAAGCTCTGTTGTTGCAAAGAAGCAGAAGGATGAGAGAGATCTTCAGAGTTGTGACGGGACAAGCTACAGCACGCAACAAGAGACACAAACTCTGTCGCGACACAGGTGCAGGTTACGACGGAGAAGCCCAGATCTAGGCTAGGATTTTGGGGATTCAATAGCCTCGATTTTTGGGATTATTTGAAGCTTACAGAGCTATAAATAGAAACAATTCTACGGACGGTGTCAGTCGACGTGGAAGACCGGAGTACACAGAGGCGAGAGACTCTTTTTATTATATATATATATATATATATATATATATATATATATATATATATATATATATATATATATATATATATATATATATATATATATATATATATATATATATATATATATATATCTATATATATATATATATATATATTTATTCTTTTCTTTGTAGGTGGAATTTAGAGTAGGGTACATCATTTGTTTTCTTTGGATACGAAGCAGTAAAATTGTTGAGAAGTTTTGAAGTTGAAATTAAATGTTGAAATTCAGTAAAATTAAAATGTTTGAATTCCAATGAACTCTGGGATAAAATGTGGAACTCATTTCTTTAGGATTGCGGTTACGTGGAATTTTTCTTGTCGGTATTTTTGATGTATACGTAATCCAGTTCACTGAGAACCTGACTTATCTTGGGAAAAGATTTGATGTTAGTTATGTTGCTTTTACGCCTGATAAGGGAAGAAAATTTCTGAGTTGAGGATTTTGAATTTATTTGAATGGTGTTGTCCTTGCAGAGTAATTGTTCCCAATTTTAGTAAACATACCCTTGAGGACTATTGTCGACTACGATTACGGAGGTCTTGAGTAACACAGAGATGGAGATTCATGAGAGCATAGATTAGTTACTTGGGGGTATGCTAGACTAATATTGAAGAATTAATGATCTCTAAAAAGTTACTTAGATAAATAGTCAATTTGCACATGGTTTGAGAATGGGTTGAGTGATATATCAATTTAATCAATTTGAGATCTCTCCTTGGTCTGGAAGAATGATCTTGATCAGGTGTTAGCATGAGATCTATTGAGAAAGATAAAACTCTTTTCGGTCTGGGATGAGGCGTCATTCATTTTGTAGAAATCTAGCATTCTTATTTGTCTTGAGAAGCTAATCTGGAGTCATAAGGAAATGGGTATGAAATATTGGAAGAAAATCTTGAGGATCTTACAGGAAATTCTAGTACAAAGAGGTGATTAAGTCATGATTCGAAATGAACATGAACCTACACTTGAGTGAAAGTATGGTTGGGAGAATCGAGCTATACTATCTTGCCTCTTGACAATTGATTCTGACTCAAGGGAAAGAATAGAATGAAATTATGATGGAATGATAATTTTACAGTGGTAAATCCAGAGTGTCTACTTTCGCCCGATAATGCAGTTTCAATCCAGTTTATATTTGGGATTTAAAGTTTTCCCTTTATTTTAAATGTAGGATTCTAGTTATTAAAATTCTTATTAGGTTACTAAATTTTCTCTAAACTGGACGTTCAAATAGTGTAGAACTTGAGAAGTTGGGGTAGTTGAATTTTAAATTCTTTTCAATTTATGTGGGAAAGATATTCGGACCTATAGGTCTACTTTATTACTTATCGACACATTGCGCATGATTTTAAGACCAAATTAAATCTTTAATTGAGTTTAGTGAAGAAATTATTCTTGTTATAAGCATAGAAGTTATATTTGGTTTTAACAAGTTTTTTGCGCCATTGCCGAGGATTAGATAATATTCCTTTGGTAATAGTGGCAGAAATTTTTATATACAATATGGTCTTAACAAGTTTTTGGCGCCGGTGCCGGGGATTAAATGATATTCCTTTGGTAATAGTGGAAAAAATTTGTATATATCATTGGGTCTTAACAAGTTTTTGGCGTCGTTGCCGGGGATTAGATAATATTCCTTTGGTAATAGTGGCAGAAATTTGTATATACAATATGGTCTTAACAAGTTTTGGCACTTGGATTCTTTGGGAGATTAGATAATATTCCTTTGGTAATAATGGAAAAAGAATTTGTATATCATTATCATAATAGGTATAGAGGTATGATGTGCTTGATGCACGAAATGATGGAGCTTGGATGTGTTTTGATGTGTAGTCTAGGAGAATTAGTGGCTTACGAGTTTCTCGATAATTAAGGGCCTGACGGTACCTACACATGACATGGAGTTGGCGGTCATTGTCTTTGCCTTAAAGGCTTGGTGCCATTATCTATACGGTGAGCAGTTCGAGGTGTTTTCAGACCACAAAAGTCTGAAGTATATTTTTACCTGTTGGGACCTTAACATGAAGACCTTGTGAGTGGATGGAGTATTTAAGGGGACACTATGGAATTCACTTTATATTACAATCTTGGTAAAGAAGCGAGCATGGTGGCTGATTCACTCGGTGGAAGTCATGTGGAGTGTTGGTAGTGTGGCTTCAGGGAATCACGGATGCTGAGGGTGTGGGACGGTTCGAGTGCACCTACGGGGACCCGGGCTCGAGTACTAGGGAGTTTAGTGGCTCGCCTTCCTTATTAAAGGTAGAGGTGATCTAGTCCGAGGGATGGGACATAGGGTGTGTCCATCGGGGGTTAGGTATGGTCAGTCTACAATTGTTGAGTAATTTGGGCCATTCCACACCGGATATTAGTCTTGATCCATAAAGGGGACCAATTTTGTGGTTCCCCTATTTATAGATATGAGGGAAGAGATCCTCAAGGAGTTCCATTGCTCCTATTTTTCTGTACATCCAGGTGGCACGAAAATGTAATATGGTCTTCTTCATCAGGATTACTAGAGTGGAATGAAGAAACACATTGGGGACTTTGTTTATTGATGTCTCACGTGTCAACAAGTAAAGGCTAAGCACCAGAGACCAGCGGGATTACTCTAGCCCTTGGAGTTATTTGAGTGGAAGTGGGAGCCTAGCACGATGGATTTTGTGACTCACTTGCCACAGACATCGCGAGGGCATAACGCGGTGTGGGTGATAGTAAATCGACTTACTAAGTAGCACTCTTTTTTACTGTGTGGATGACCTTCACTTTGGAGGAATTCTATAGGTTGGCACAAGGGAGATTTTAGGTTGGGCCAAGGTACAGTGTCCATAATATCGGATCGGGATCCCGGGTTTATGACTCACATTTTAGAAAGAGTTTCCAAGCGGTGTGAGGACCTGATTGATGATGATGTTGCTTTCATCCCAGACGGACGACAGATTGGGAGAGGACCATCTAGACTTTAGGAGCATGCTACGGGCATGTATCCCTGATCTGAGGTAGGCTGGGAGAAACATTTACGCCAGAATTAGCCCTGCAATGGTTATCGGTAGTGGCCAGTGAGTGAGCGTGTAAAGTTAGTAAAAATGCTGGGGCCGGGTGCGGCGCAAGTATACGCATCAGTTCACGTAGTGTAGTGACTAGTCAGTCGTTCCCCACGAAGAGCGTGCTAAGTATTGATTTAGTGACTAGATAATGTTGGATCAGGTTTTGTAGTAAGTATGAATAAATTCAGTGGGTCAAAGAAAACCCTAATATTAATTTCGTTTTAAAGTAATGATGAGAAAACCTAGGGTTTGCCTTTTGCCCTACCACCCCAGGATAGTTTTAACTTAGATGCCGCATTTATTTAATAGACCATATGATTTCTATTAGTAGGTTGATCGTGTCTACAAGATATTCTATCTCGAGATATAACTGCTTATCTCGCTAGTGGGGTGTATTGCATCTCTACTTTGACCCTTGGCTCCGAGATGCATGAATGTGCAAACCCTAGTGCTACACTTAGAACGTGGGACTATCTACATTCCTGGTTGACAGATTGTTGCTTTACCCGTGTCCCTTCGAGTCATCATTTCTCGATATCGGATATAACATTAGCATGCCACAATTGGCCAAAAGAATGACATGTGATTAAATTTAGGAGTAAAACAATACATAAGTGATATTAAATAAAACCTGATTAAAGTATTAATTCCTTAAAGGTGCGGTTAGGGTTGACAAGGCCACACCAGGATAAAAGTTATTTCATAGTGATTTTCATTACAAACTGAAAGATTTCCAGCATCACACGAATTAGAGAAAGAAATACAAAAGAAGTCGTCTTCGCGATCTCTTGGAATCCGTCTTCACCAATCTCTCTCTAACCTTCTCTCCTTGTCTTCAGTCTGTCTTCAATCCCCTCTCCTTTTGCCTCGAAATCGCTCCCTTTTCATACCTCGGAACTCGGCCCATCAATGGCCCATAAAATCAGAACTTTTAGAGCTCAGGATTTGGAATGGGGGCCAAGCTATGCCACGACCTAAGGGGCTTCGCTGCGGCGTGCCCAGAGCAACCATGCACTACGGCATTCAGGTTCGGCAACCGTGTGGGCTCCTTATTTAACTCTGAAACTCTGGCCATGACATAGGTCTCCCTTGCTGCTTTGCATACAGAACTACATCTTTCTTTGCGGCTTCTTTCTTTACATTCTTTGCTTTGGTCCTTTCTTCTGTTGTTAGATTCCATTTTGATTCCAATATCGCCATGTTCTATGAAACATTATAGTACAGGGGATTAGTGCAATATCAGTGAATATGAATGTGAATCATGGAAGTTGAGCTATAAAGACATATAGAAATTGTACTGTAATGTATGCATGATTCACTCCGATCAGCGAGATGACACCCTATGAGGCACTATATGGGAGGCCTTGTAGATCTTTGGTCTATTAGACGGAGGTGGGAGAGAGACCCTCTAGGAGCCCAGATTTGGTTAGAGACACCTATGAGAAGGTGTATTTGATATGGAAGCATCTTCTCACCACTCAAAGCTTGTCGAAGAGCAACGCTAATAGACGGTGGTGACCTCTGGAGTTTGAGGTGGGTGATCATGTCTTCTTGAAGGTGATGCCTAAAGGGAGGGTGGTCGGTCCAGAGCCAAGCGGGGAAAGTTATCTCAGGAGTATATTGGACCCTTTGAGGTGCCAGGAGGGTAGGTGCGGGTTAGCACCGGTTGGGTGTTACCTCGAGGCTTATCGGAGTGTTCATGGGTATTCCCGCCTCTTCATGCTCCGGAAGCACGCTCCAGATCCGACTCATGTAGTGGATTAGGGTGAGCTTTTTGTTGATGCGGATGGAACCTTCGAGGAAGGACCGGTAAGTATCATGGATCGTCGGGATCAGGTTTTGTGAGGCAAGGCGTGAAATTTAGAGGGGCATTGTGGCGACAGAAGTGGAGGAGCGACATGGGATCGATGGAAAGGGCACTATGCTTTCCAATTATCCTTTCTTGTTTGAGGATGAAGGTATGTTTTTAGTGATTTGGTGATTAAATGACTGTTGCATATGCATGTGATTTTAATATGTATGTGTGTGTGAATTTTGAGGATGAAATTCTGTTAAGGGGGGAAGAATGCAAAAATCGGGTAAATTTGATTTTTTGAAAGAATAAGCGATGAAGTTGTCGCTATAGTATAGTTTCAGCTTTGATTTTCTGTCTCGGATGTGAAATGGACCTCATCGTTGGATTCGTCTCATGAAATCTAGTTACCTAGACGAATTTCATTGAATTCCAAGACAATTGGATTTTCATGATTTTCGGGGTGTTGGGTGTTTGGTTGACCCAAAAAACAAGATTTTAAGGAAAATCTAGAAAGTGGAAAATAAATTAAGTAAAGTTCATTTAAAATAAATTGAACTTGAACCGGGATGAAATAAATTGTTTCGGGACAGAAACAGACCCGGATAAGTCAAGGACATGTGGTACGACGTGGGCTAAGTATCCTTAAGTGACAAATAGGGCTAAAAGAGAGGCGGGTGTTTGGAAAACACCTCATTCTTGTTTTCTGGTTCTATGGAAGGGAGAGAGAAGAGATAGAGAGCATCTAAGCTTCTCTCTTTGATCACACCGGAGTTCCGTAATAGGAATTCGTCGAGGCCAAAGTGAAAGTTCATATACTCGACAAAATTTACGTGTACATACAAAATGATGGATTTCCTTAGAAGATCCAAGGAATTTTGGGCTAGGGAGGCTTCCTACATGTGATATTACGCTTTAAGAGGTAGGGATTCTTCCTACTCTGGTTTATCTCCCCCCTAAGGGGCTGATTTTAGGAAAAATTTGGTGTAAAGGTCCTAAGGCCATGTTTGGCTGATTTAGGAACTATTTAAAGTCGTTTTTATGGCTTATTTGTGGTCGGTTTCGTGGCCCAGTTTGTGAAGTGTCCATGGCATGCTCAAAGCATGGTTTAAGGGCTGTTTGGTTGAAATTCTTGCCCTTAGGGACTGTTTGGCTATGTTAAAACAACTTTAATGGTTGTTTTGTGGCCCGATTATGGCTGACTCTGTAAATTGTTTTGTGGTTGTGTGTAATATGTCCCAAAATTTGTTTATGGACTATTTGGGATTAAAAAGAATAATTCGGGATCTTAAGGGTTTGTTTGGCGAGTTTTAGCCGGAGTTAAGAGGCTATTAGATATTGTTGTGGGCATACTATATGCCACATTTTACCTTGAGGATTAAGTGTGAAATTGTTGTGATATGTGATAATATGCTTGTTGTTGTGGTTGATTAATGTTAGTATATGTGTTGTAATGTATTAACATTGTTATGAGTGTTAATTGAAAATTAATAGCATGTGATATAATTATCCATGATGCATGGTTAAATGCATGAGATAAATTGTCCATATGACATCCATCACATATGTGGCATGACATAAACATCTGACGGTGGATCCTGATACGTATGCACGGGAAACATCGCGTTACATGGGTGCGAGTTCATGATTAAAATCAATCACCTCACTTGGTGATTAGTGAGTGGGCTTTATACTGTTGGGCGAAGTCCAACATAGTCACACTGTTGAATAAAATGGTAAAAAAACTTGTGTTAGGTAATGAAAGAGAATTATAGATACTCCATGGGTGAAAGACTACGGGTGGTTGAGACACTCCTAGCAGTGAAAGTCAAAGTGTTAGAAGTGATAATGGAGCCTATGAGTGAGTGCGATCCCAAAATAGCATTTTCGATCTTATTATTTTACTTTATAACATTTTTACGCTATTATAAATTTTTATTTTTTTATTTGATACTTTATGGCTTTTAAGTCGTAAAAATAGAGGTTTTTAAAGTGAGAATTCGCATAGTGGATTAGTGATGACCTGACCAAAACATATACACAAAATTTTATAACATTGTCACCAAAGGACTATTGTTTAATCCGACAGCGTAAATAAAACTTATTTGTGAGCCAAAATACATATTATACAACTTTATGACCTTATTTCCGAAAAATTATTAACTTACTCCCGGACATGATTGCCATCAACTTGTTGACATCATACTATCATAACCAAAAATCTTAGAGTAGAACAATTTAATTTATTGGTTTGGTGAAGTGCAAGTGCACGAATTAAATAGTAATAAAATGGACTTAAGTCAGTCTCGATCCACGAGAGATCTCGAATTTTCATCAACTACCACATTTACTCGAAATTAATACTATTTGGACCATAAATTGATCACGGGTTTCTGACATGAAGGTAAATCAACTAATTCAAAAAAATGAACATTGAATAGTGAAATAAAACAAATGAAGGAGAATAAATTCCTCTGAAAAGAAATGAATCTTGAAACTGATTATCATAGAATGACACATGAGAGAAAGCAGTCATAGTGAGCGATCCCGATTCACAGTAGTTCATGCTGAATGGATTTCTTGATTATCTCAAGTTCCATCGTCGGGCATTTGTAAGTCTGATTTGGATCCTCTCCAGCTCCCGCATTTAGTTATCTCTTCTTCTGATTCTCTCGAATTACAGGAACGAAAACTACTTTAACAAAACTTCCTTAAGTGGAGTATTTTTCTTGCAATACTTCTTCCATTTTATGGAATTTGTACACCTTAGCTCCCAAGTTATCGGTCAAGCAAAAGGATATACAACTTCAAATTACTCTTCCTCGAAATTAAAATAGATCAACCTTTCCTTGATTAGATCTCGACTAACAGGATTGGCCTCGCTGCTCTAAATTGAGGTGAAATCTCCTTGTTTAAATAGATAAGTCGTTCAACTGGTTCTTGACTTCAAGTGAAGAGGATTTATCTAAGTGAACTTACAAAGCGCAAAAGGATCCCTAATAGCGAGGTTAGTATACCTTGAAAATGTACATTACTCGAGGATTGTCTTCCTGTGTCACTCGAGAGGACCTCCTTGAAATCAGTACTTGACCTTGATTCTTAACGGGTATAGTAAGCGATATTCGGATCAATTCAGTCAGACTCATAATCTGAGTAAAGTTCGTAGAAATGAACAAAATCTTTGCTAATTACTCTGAAAGATCCAATTCGACTACAACGTTCTCGATGGAAGTGGGTTCCTTAATTCTTGAATAACCGAGGAATGACATCCTTGATCGAAAGAATAGCTGTGATTCGAAGCTGAAATAGTGAATCCCGAGAGAATTTATCTGAACTTGATGCATTCCCAGGTAGTAATTTTGAAAGAATTTAGTACATGTCGACTTAAATAAGCTTGATAACATTAGGATCAAAATAGAAAGGAAATCTGAGAGAGCATGCGCTGCAAATAAAAGAAAGAAAGAAAGAAAGAAAAGAAAATAAAAGAAAATTAAAATTCTAGGCTACCCCGGATCTCTCTTCGATAAGCCTCAGACTTTCTACTGCGGAGTATTTAGCATTATTTATAGGGTTTCCGGTTGGAGCCTAATCCCAGTATAACTGCTGTGGATTTCGGAGTAGCGGTGATTCTTGCTCCGGTTTTGACTCAGTTTCTTGTCGCGTTATCGAACTCATATCGCGACCTTCGACTTAAGAAGTTACACTTCTTATGGGCTGGTCGTTCGATTTGTACGACATCGATCTTATGCGCTTTGCAAGTTTCAGTTGATGAAACGTGATGTTCGGCGACATCATGGCCACTGTCGCTGACATCCATTCCTAGTCCCTTGCGGTCTTGATGGTTGTTCTGATGTCGCGACAGTAGGATGTTGTCAGACATGGGCTCAGAATCTCTGCACCCCCTTCGCGGTTGTCATGATCTTCGCGACCTCAGTTTTCTTGTCGTGACATCACTTAATGATCTTTATTTCCTTGAGGCAGATTGTCCCCGATGTCGTGACATCAACCTAATAGTTTGAAACCTTCGGTTGATCTCCTCTTGATGTCACGACTTGACGTAATTCTACGCACATGTGACTAGTTGTTCTTGGTGTCATGACATGGTCTTCTTGTGTGACATCACTTAATCTTCTTGTCGTTGCCTTTAGTTGTTCTGATCTTCGCTGACTCGTATTCTGTCATGACATCGCTCTTTTAATTCTGCTCCTTCTTGTTTGCCCTATTTGTGTTCCTGTCACGACCTGCATCGAATTCTCTTCAATCTTCTGATGTAAGGCTTTCAGAAATTTGGTACAATCAGGTCCACAAGTGCATCAATGACTCGACCAGTTGCTTTCATTTTAACTGCGCCATTCATTGCAATTTTTTATCCCACTTGTTGCGCTTTTCTCACCTTTTTCTTCTTTCTTGCTTGGCCTACGCTAATGACAAATTGGTGAGTTTCTTCATAATTCTGTATGTTAATTATTCAATTTTAACTGAAAAGCAAACAGAAAAATGGACTAAAAAGAGATGACTTTTAAGCTCATCAATTAGTGCACCCCAAATTAAGCCCTAGTAGTTTAATGATATGTTTAGGGTATAACACAAGTTAAATTTGAATTTTTCGGAATTTAAATGCTAAGTGAAAATAGTAATTGTCAAATGAGGACCCAAGATCATAAATGAAGAAGAGTATATGCCAAAGTAGAAATGTGATAAGTTGTTGTGAAAATAAAATAGAAATGAAGGGCTTTAATGCAAAAAAAAAATGGGAAATTAAGTCAAAAATGCCTTTTTCCAAACTTGGCCTTGTACATGAAAAGGATATAAGACCAAATCTTGTCTTGTAAAGGGGGAAGAACACATTTTGGTTTAGGAGGCTTAGAGTACACGAGTACTTGTGGGGATGAAGCCAAATGCAGTATGATTTACTCCATTTTG
>JAEQBH010001918.1:0-107250 GCA_016808115.1 Tetrastigma voinierianum | reverse complement strand
GTTTTCAAAATTGTTCTAATAACAATTTTAAAATATAAGAACCAAAACACGTTTCCATAACCCCCTATTTTTTAAGCTTTCTCTGAGTTCTCACAATAAATGGTAAATGGTGAGATATGCAAAGTGAATAGATACAAATAAAAATAACTTATTTTTTTTTAATTTGAAGGATAACCCATTTTCAATATCATGATTATTTACATACCCATTCTAAAAAATTATAATTTTTATGTTCACATAAAAAATGAGGACATTTTTGTCCAAAATATTTTCTTTAATGTAAAATGTAGAAAGATAATTTTATATATTAATTATTAAAGATGATTTTGTCTCTTCTAATCAAATAACCCTAGTTCATTCATTTTGGAATTGGGTGAAAACCATCGAGCTTCCACTGAAGTGAACTAATGTTAATGGCCCACTTGAGTCACAAGAGTGGTCAAATAGAATGACTTTTCTTGCATAAATTTGATAACGTTCCTGTACATTCGGAAAAAAAATCAGATGGGTTTCCAGGAAAAAAACTATGGCTGTCTCCTAAAGCAGGTAGCATTTGTCCTTCTCAACAGTGGGTGTTGTCACTATCGTTTAAAAGATATCACCATCAAAGCAATATGAAGATATTGGCCTTGTTTTAGCACTAGAATGTTTCAACGCACATGAAGCAATGGGGACCGTAAATATTTTTGAAGTTACCATTGACAATACGCATGTGCCTAATATTAATGAATGTACCACAATGTCCAACTGGGCATGGAAGTTTGTCCCAGATATTGAAACCAAAACTGTTCAAAATTTTAGTTCCAGATCAGTTCGATATATGTTAAATCTATTGCTTTCTAATTGAAGAATGATTAGTTTGGTTCATGGAAATCTTTGAGGGAAAATGTAAAAGACAAAAAGAGTTATCTGCTAGCATGTCATAATAAGTATTTGCCTATAATGATGCTTTCTAGAAGTTTCATTGAAGAGAACCTTGATGCTAAAAAAATGTCATTGTTTATTGTACCAATATATGTTGACACCTTAATAAATTATCGTTATAGAGGGGACTTGACATTTCAACAAGTGCCAATGTTTTGAAATATTATACAATGGTGCTTTATAAAAGCGACATCGAAGGAAACCTTGACGCTTAGAGAAATGTCATTGTTTGCTGTATCAATCTTAAATTATTTGAATACAATGACACTTAGTAAAAGTGTCAAGGAAGATAATAATTTAATAAAATATTAATTTAATATTTGTTGTAAATAAATTTTCACATGCTATTGTAATAATGTATGCATGAGAAAAATTATGTCTCAATCCATACCAAGATTTTAGTTTTTAATCACAATGAACTTGTACTTCTTAACCACACATTTCATAAATGAAACAAAAAAATCACAATTTTATTCATTTTTTAATCCACCCAAATTTTTCTTATATAAGTAAACCCACCTGTGGCTCTTGATCTCCAAGAAATTGCTTCATACTATCTTGGCTAAGTTGAAAATTAATTTCCTAAAAAAGCAACCTACATGCAAAAAGATGAACTATAATCAATTACACTTTCAGAAATATATTATAGAGCACTTTGGAGAATAAAATGTGAAGAAATGATGAAGATATCATGAAAAATAATGTATAACAATTAACATATTTGATAAAAAAATAAAATTAACAACAACAAAAACAAAGTTACTAGCATGGGTAAAATAGAAAGCAAGAGATTTATCAATTATGACATAAAAGTTGATCAATTATGGTAAAATACAAAAAAATAATAATCCATTAAAAACATATGTGTGTGTGTAGTGAGTTCCAAGATCAATAGTCACAAACTACTTGAAGAAACAATACAAAAACCAATTAAATTAATAAAATGAAAAGTTAAATTACAAGCCATCCTCCCAATACTTAAAAAAAACTTAATTAGATGCTATGTAATGTAATTTCAAGTTCTACTAATTACATATATATAGTAATCCATCAACTTGTAGTTTTAGATTCATTAATAAAATAAAAAGGCTAGCAACAAAATAAAAAAATCAGGCTCTAGAAAAATCATTGTGTTTTATATAAGTGACAAATGTAACTTACAAATGCTTGTGGGTAAAGTATTGAGGCCAAAAGTTGAAATCTTCATGTTTTCCATAGCCAATCAACAAAAAAAATTTATAGTTGACAACGAAAACAAAATATCAAATGAGAGCAATAAAGATCCAACTGCATATTCCATTTTAAAATATTTAATAGAAAGAAAGAAATAATAAACTTGATATCATTATGTAAAGACCTTATTATCAATGTCTGTACATTCCAAAGTCTTACTTCATATATACTATGAATCATGCATAATAGTATACTAGCTTAATTCACCTATTAAAATTAGAGAAATATCATGACTGGAAAGAAAAATACTATCAAGTCTTAAAGTGATTATGTCAAACAATTTACCTTCAATCATAGTTTTGTTCAAAAAGAGAAATAGCATGAACCTCATCAAAAGTAATTGATGGATATGTCAAAATTTGTTCATGCTTCAATACAAAAGGTGTCTCCTAAAGCTTTTCAAACCGGAGGGAAAGTACACTGAGTGACCAACATCACCAATTCAGATCGTACATCATTCAATTCATATTTGTTGTATGACTTTTTCACATGAAACTATTGAAAAGTAAATTAATAGTTTCATCAATTACATTGGAAAATAAAGTAAACATCGATATCGAGAACCAACAAATCAACACATACCTTTGATAAGACATCATTGATTGAAAATGGCATCTCTCATATATTTATCACAAAGTGTCCACATTCAACATTGTCTGTCAGACGTATTGACCAAATGGATTAAAAATCATTATATATATATATATATATATATATAGAGAGGAGAGAGAGAGAGAGAGAGAGAGGAGTTACTTGCAAGTCATATTGTACAAGTCATATTAACAATGTCTTTAAGATCATCTAAAGGTTGGATCATGCAATGAATCAAGGTAATAGGCTTATCAAAGTCCTTATGTCAAGTACCACCAAAACCTAATGATAACTATAAAATTAAAATGAGTGTAACTACATATCAATCACGATTTGATAAATATGCATACTTATGTTTAATAACTTACCTTGGGTTATATGGAATAAAAAAAAAATCAACATTATTTGCATTCATCAACCGGTTAGCTATAACCCTTGACTTATTTTCCTTGCTCGCTTCTCCCATTCCAGCTTTGGAAACCAAGGTCGGATTTACAAATTAAAACAAATTGCCCTGCCTCTTAGGCATCAACCATCTTTTTATGCAAGTGCCTAATTTAATTTCACACATTTAAAATTAATATTTTAATGCAAATCAAATTAATTACAATTCATAATGAAAAATTAAACCATAAATAAGATAGTTAAAATATATGAAAAACATATTAAAAGTTTCACATATATAGAACATAAGATGCGATGACACATCTTCTCAAAGAAATTATGATATCCATATATTCTTTCATGAGAAAGGTCTTAAAACACTTCAAAAACATCCTCTGTGATTTCTATTGCATGTACCTTCTCATTCTTTAACAACAACCCAACAAATGTAGCAAAGTTCTTGATATCTACATGGTGGTTCCCATCCTTAAAACTTAATGTTCTCTTTATCTATTTGTTTTTAAATTTCTTTGAATCCTATCAAAACATAACATATAATTATATATATAAGAATCTGTCCTAAATAAATATTTTTTAGTTGTAACACCCCATTCCCGAGGGCCTAAAATTTGACTCTTTTTTTTTTTTTTGCTATCGACCATCACGCAACATTTTGTCGCGATGTGAAAGGAAGATGAGTGGTCTCTGGCCACGATACCCCTATCGCGCATGCTGCCCAGATAGGCGATCCTTGGTCACACAAGGGCATGCGCAAGGCCGCAAAGACGCACTGGGCACCTATCGCAGTCGGGTGCGCCACCGGCCGCGCCACACTATCACGACACACTTGCAGTGTCATGACACAAGGCCTCCCGGACTTGACCATGCCCAGTCGCGACACAGTCCATGGTCGCGACACAAGGCCAAAAGAGCTCTGTCGTGATAGAGAAAACTGTACGCATCTCCATGCACACACACCCGCCTCGACGTGATGCTATAGTGCATATGAATGCAATCATGCCAATTCATACATACAACTTTCTCACATTCATAAACAATTATATTTTCTACTATATACCCTCACTATCCAAACAACCATGTTAATACTTCAACTTAGCATGCATTAACAACATCATTCTTCACACTACAATCATGCTTATCTTATTTTCATTAATACGTAACTCGTACGCATTGACAATTCGAAATTTAGTTTCATAATTCAGTTCTGACTGTCCAAAACAATCCCGAATTTGAATTCGCTATCCAAATAACCTAACCAGCCCATGGATTGTTCGAAGGTAGTCCAAAAATCCAGCATTCAGTTCTAAACCATTAGGACTGAAATGCATGGCCATTTTTGGCCCCAAAACACTAAAACCATTTGTATGGCTTTTAAACGATAATTAAACAAAGTAAGAGAAAGACTTTCACCTCTCGAGCCACGGGAACTCCCGATTCTCGTCTTTACTGTGTTTCGACGTTGAGGAACAACTTTCCCTCTTGCTCCGATAGAAACCGAAGGTGCGATCGCCATATAAAAACTGTAGAAGGTGGAGCTTCTTCTCCTTCTTCTTCTTTCTCTTCTTTCTTTCTCTTCTCTCTCCCCTCCTTTCCTCCTCCCACCAAATTGTTCGTCCAAAGTCATGCGATGTCCTCATCACACATGTCAACACACCATCGGGCTCTTTTCGATTTCCCTTATCAATTTATCCATACCTTCGATTTGATCCTCCGGCAGTGACACGTCCACATTAAATCCTAATTTAGATCTTGTTTGACTTGCTCTGCATTTGACACGTGGCTCAATGTGAGCCACTCAAACAAGTGCCAAGTGTTATTCGTGACTCTCAATGCCTCAAAAAACGTGAAATTCAGATTGTCTTGGAATTCGACGAAATTCTACGGGGTAGCTAGATTTCATGAGACAATTCCAACTACAGTTCGCTTATTATCCAAGATCTGTAAAATTTCATATTTTCCCACCTGTGAACTCGGCTTTACCTTTTTTCTAAAATCAATTTTCTGCCTTACATTCTTCCCTTAAAAGAATCAGAATTTGAAGGCAAAACTCTGGGAGGAATCTAAATTTCACTCTTATTATCGTAATGAAAGAAAATAGAAATAACAGTTTACAGATTAGATACCTCGAGTGACAATATTCTTCCGACAAAATTTCTTTACAAGGAAAGTGAATTAAACCACCTAGCCCACCTCACTGATTTGGATAATCATATAGATGGTATATTACATTAATTTGAAAGTTAAAAAGGAAAAGATGAATGTTAAATATGGAGAGAAACATGCACAAGCATGAGTATACGTGGCTTGATTTTCAAACACTCTCGCCGCATTGTAGATGTTGGATCATTCCAAGTTTTTCTGGCCGATCTTCGTGGTTAACTCGTGATAAGAGCTTCTGTGGAGAATGTACAACGTTTCGACAATTTGTCGAGTGAAGTCACTTAAAACCCTTTCAATCTTTTCTTGATGTTAGTCGATCTATCTCCACGTGCTTAGTTCGATCATGATGAATCGGATTCTAGCGATACCGATGGCGCTTTTGGTTGTCAAAAGATAACACTATGGATGCTTCAACTAACCTCGTAATTCTTCAACAAAATTGTCAACCGTATTCCTCACAGATACTCCGCAAGACGTAAATTCTCAGTCAAGATCATACTTGCCACCATCGATTGTTTTTGTTTCGCCATAAAACCCAAATTTCAAATTAAACGAATACTGCTTTATAAGGATCTCCGATCACATCGAACTCGCCTAACTGCATCTCTTGGGCAAATCTCAATTCTTCTTTCTGTTGTTCTTCCGAAGAAGAGACCCTTTCCCTGTCATTTCAGGCATCTCAACATTCGTCACAAGCAATATGTGTTTTCTATTGATTATTCATGAATTGACTACCATACAATGAGAAGTCGAGAAACCGCCTCAGATGAGAAAGATAGATGAGTTTCCCCACAAGACGTTGATATCTTCCTTTACCTAACCGGAGGACTTCCATCACTTTCTTCGAAGTTTTACAATAATCCATAAAGTCACGGCCACAGATCCTAGCATCCCCATTTACTGAAGGTGTCCGTGAACGTATTTTGCGCAGAGATCACAGAGTAATTTTCTTTGACCGTAAGAATCTCCATTCGAGAAAGTACTGAGGTTTCAAGGTCCTCGACTTCAAATTTCTTTGTCGGCACTTCTTAAGTAGTCAATTTTTCTCTTCATGATTACTACCAAAATTATGCATTCCACATATAATAATGATAATGGCTTATCTTCCTTCTCGAAGTGTTTTACAAACAATGTGTGATCTGATTGACATTGAACGGACCAGCATTCTTTCACTACCTTGGGCGAATGTACTTCAAACCAGCTCCTAGAGATTGTTGAGACCATACAAGGATTCTTGAGTTCCAAACCTTGTTGAAATCTGACGTACTTATCTGTACAGAATGTCCATGTAAATCTTCTTCCTCAAGTCACCATCAGGTGCCGCATTTTTCACATCAAGCCGTGAAGCGACCAACGAGATTAGCCGCCAAGGATAAAAGTACACGAACAAAGGTCAGCTTGGCAACTGAGCAAAAGTTTCGGAGAACAATACCCATATGATCAGGAATCCTTTGCGACCAACCGAGCCTTATACCGTCCATTACCATCCGCCTCAGACGCCACTGCAGTAACCACTTACACCCAATCGTTTCTTACCTCCTGGAGGTCAAGAATTTCCCACGCACCATTCTTCGCATCGCCCGAACTTCTTCATCGACCGCACTCTTCCACTTAGATACTTGAAAGCTTCTAATATCTTCGAGGAACTTGTATCTCGTGATGTTAGAAGCGAATGCACGGTAAACGGTGTGGATAGTTTTTTTTTATCATGCAAGAAATAAAATTTCCAAACGGACGCCGAAAGTATGATCTAACTCTTTCCTCAAAGCTAGGCATATTAAGAATATCACTTAACTCAATCACAGTCAACTGGTTAGGAGCATTGCTACCTGGAATTTTGTTGGATTAGAACTCCGCCACCATGGGTTTGTCGAGAAAGTGCTCCTTCCTCCATTTCGATGTGCTCATCCCACAAGTCAATAATGAACTCTGGGCCGACATACGACTCCCATGTGTAAACTCGACACAGGATGGGTGACTCCAATTAATGACTGTTATCTCCAACCGATATTCCCGAGCTGAATTCTCCCCAAGACACTTGGGATAGTAAGGATGGGTTTCAAAAAACGTGAGATCCATTGAATTGCAGAATTTTTCAGGACCGGGAGTAACACTTATACCCTTTATTTGCGTATCACCCAAGAAAGATGCGGTACTTGAGTGACCTAGGACTCGTTGCATTTCATGTTGTTGATTGATATGGACAAAACAACACCCAAAATTTTCGTGGACGATGGATATGAGACGAGCGGCCCGGGAAGGATTTAAGGAGTGTTTGACACAAGGTGTTTGGAATTTTAGTACCCTAGACTAAGATCCTATTGATGAGGTAGGTCAGAAGACAAATTTCCCCAGAATACCTTGCACATTCAGAGAGAAACATTGAATGATCTTAGCCACCTCTAACAAATGCCTATTTTTCCTTTCAGCCATATTCCGTTATTGGTGGCATCAACACATGAACTTAAGTGAACTATCCCTTCTTTGCTAGATATTCTCCTAGAATGGAGTTGAAGTAATCCATAGCATTATCGACTTTTAGAATTTGTATTTTTGATTGGAATTGGCCTGAATCATATTTTTGAAATTTTGAAAATTTGACCTGTTGATTTTTCTTTCATGAGGAATACCTATCTAATCTAGTGTGATCATCTATGAATGAGACAAACTGAATTCAGTACCTGCTACATTTTTATTCTCGATTTTAATTTGTGTAGATATCGCTATGAATCATCGAGAATGGACTAGACGCTTATATAGGTTGAATGGGAAATGAGACCGAACTGCTTTGATAATTGACGTATTTCACACTCAAAGGATTTCGATTTTTATTAAATAATGAAGGAAATAAATGCTCTCGAGATACATAACATTAGGGATGTGACCTGCGATAGTGCCACAAACATAATTGCACTATCGTTATTTGATGATGAGGTCGAAAGAATTAATACTTCACCAATTACCATTTGAGGTTGTTCTTTATGGATCGTGGTGCTCCTTAAGGATGTAGAGTCCAGAGCATTCCCCGAAGATTGCCAATCGTCTTCCCGAATCCAAATCCGAAATTCACACAGGAGGATGAAAATTAGTAATACACCTCTTCCTTGGGTGAGTTTACTAATTGACAGATTACAATCCAAGTTAGGAAACAAGGAGAACTGAGTTGAGAGTAAGATCCCTTGATAGCACAACCTAACCAAGATCGCAACCTTGAAAGTGAACCATCCGCTATTCTGGATCGTTAAATTATTCGACATGGGCTATATGTACAAAAATCGTCGCATCTCCCACATATGATCGATGCCCCGAGTCCACGATCCAAGGTTTTATGTTTCCTACCAACAATAAAGGCGCTTAAAGAATTACCTTAGAGCCAGTATCCTGAACCAATGACCGATTGGAAGATGCGCTTGTGAGACTCAGATTGACATAAGAGGAGATATAGTTTCACATCTCCATTTGCTCCTTGTTAAAAGGGCTAGTTTAATTTGTGGCGATCGCTCATCTGCTAAATTACTGATTACCTCAGTCCTTCTTCTCAAGTGGTCGACGTGGCTTCCAACTGCCTTCCATGAATCTTCCAACAAGCTTCTCTCGAGTGACCCGCTTTCTCAAGAATGATCACACCAAGGTCTTCCTCTCTTTGATTTTCGAATGCCACAAAAGGAGGAATTGGTCGTTTAGTAAGAAGAGGAGGATGAGTTGCAGCCATTCTAAACACTGGACCAGATAGCATAAATAAAGATGGAGGAAGAGCATTGTGATTAAACCGTCTGATACCATGAAGAATTTGAAGGCAAAACTTCTGAGGACCTAGTCTTCACTTATTATTGTAATGAAAGAAAATAGGAAATAAATAGCTACGTATTTCAGAGCACTCGAAAGGACAAAGATCAATGACAAAAATTTCTTTACAAGGAAAGTGAATTAAACCACCTGGGCCCACCTCATTGGATTTGGATAATCATATGCATGGTATATCGTATTAATTCAGAAAGTTAAAAAAGGAAAAGAGGAATGCTAAATATGGAGAGAAACATGCACAAGCACAGAGGCAACGGGCTTTGATTTCTTTTCAAATGTGGTAATTTCTAATCCAAAATCCACACACATTCACATGAAGTCACCTATATGCAATGTACCAATCTCATAAAGCTTGTAAACTAAGTCATTTAATTTCAATGACTAAACACGTGATCTTCATCCCTAAATAAGAAGTGGATAAAAATCTCGCATCAGATCCTCGAGCTCCCACGTCGCTTCTTCTCCACTCCACCTGTTGCTGGTACTTTCTGACTTAGCCTTACTTGCCCACGTCGCAAACCCGATCCCGCTATCCAGATATACTGTCTCTTCGAAGGTCCCATCTATGTCAATATCAATCTCTCCCAAACTAATTGCTAATGAGTTGGATCCGAGTATACTTCGAGCATGGAGATGTGGAACACCCTCATGAACCGACAAGTTCACGGGTGGCAAACCCGGGATGACGCAACCCGGTGCTTTACCCCTCCTCGAGATTCAAGGGTCCAATGAACCACCTAAAGATTCCTCCGCTGGCCGAACTCTGATCAATTTCCTTAGGCATCACCTTCAAGAAGACGTGATCACCCACCTCGAACTCTAGAGGTCGACGTCGCCTGTCGACGTAGCTCTTCTGCCGACTCTGAGCCTTGAGAAGATGCTTTCGTATTAGACTCACCTTCTCCGAGGTGTCTCTAATAAGATCCACTGGCGACAGCTCTCTCCCACCTGCAACCAGCAGAATCGGCGGATCTACATGGCCTCCCATACAAAGCCTCATAGGGTGCCATATATATACTCGCCTGATAACTGTTGTTGTAGGCGAATTCCACTAAGGGAAAGTACTCCTTCCAACTACCCTTTTGATCCATGACACATGCTCCTAGCATGTCCTCTAAAACTTGTATGGTCTTCTCCCGATCGAACATCCTGGTCATAGTGGTAAAGGATCATCATCAACCCGTCCCTATGGCCTTTGGAAGCTCTTCTAAAGTGCGTCAGAACTGTATCTCCGTCTCGACACTATGGACATTAGCACTCCATGTAAATTTAAAATCTCTAGATATACAACAAAGTGTAGTCCCCAGTGAAGGCTATCCACACGATCTCAGAAAATGTGCAGACTTCGTGGAGGCAATCCATCACCATCACCCATACCGCATCATGCCTCCGAGGTGTCCGTTGCAAGGGGTCACAAATCCATCGAAATGCTCCCACTTCCACTACCACCTCCAATGGCTGAGTAGCCCCGCTGGTTTCTGGGTTCACCTCAACTCCGTCGACACGTGAAGTATCATCGAAAAATTTAACATGTCCCTTCATCTCTCCCAAGATACTATCAAGATCTCTACATCTTCATGCCACTTGGCGCACCGCAAATCTAGACCGGAACCTCCAGAGGATCTCCTCTCTCAGATTTGTTTTTCTGAGGAACCACTACTCATCCCATATACTAAAGACTACCATCCGTGTGAATGGCTCAAATTCGCCACCCAGATTTACCACCATCCTCATGGACACTATCTCCGTGTCCCGCCCCGACTCAATCACCGCTTCACTGGGGGATGGCGAGCCATTAGACTTCAACGTGCCCCTGAGCCCGCTCACCTGCATCAGAGCCTGGGGCAACAAACGCCCCATAGTCTCGAGCATCCGCCACTCCCAGAAGCCATATATCAATACTCCCGTGATTTCTACCGAGTGCCGCTAATTACATTTGCCTTACCGTGATGGTAATGCAAATCAAGTCATACCCTTCTAAGAACTCCATCCACTTGGCGCGCCTCATGTTGAGGTCCCGTTGCGTGAAGATGTATTTAAGACTTTGTGGTCCGACACGCTTAAACTCAAGCCGCTATAGGTAGGGCGCGAAATCTTCAAGGCTAGACTATGGCCGCCAACCCACAGGGCCGTGGGGTAATTCTACTCATGATTCTTCAACTCCATGAACCATAAGCTAGCTTACCCTCCGAATTGCAATCAAAATGCATACCAGTCCTACTTTCAGGTATCACACAATACACTCCCTATGGCCTCCCACCCCATCTTCAGGACTATCGTAATAGGAGCTTACAAGCTTCATTTTTAATTCCCCGGGAATGCCTTCACACAAGTCACTTCATTCAAACTCGACCTCCTTCCCGGCGGGCCTCACATAAGGTCGTTTATTGGGAGAAGTCCCCATGAACCTCATGAAGTACCCGCCAATCCCAAGACACCGCAGATCTCAAAGCACCAACTTCTACCCTCCTAACCCATCATAGCCTTCAACTCCTGGGTCCACCGACACGCCTCAAATGACACACCACTGCCCTAAAAATCTCACCTCAGTAAGCCAAAACCCGCACTTATTGAACTTGGCGTACAACTGATGGTCCCTCATAAGCTGCATAATGACCCTTAAATGATCCTCATGCTCCTCCTTTGACTGGGAGTAGATCAAATGCCCGCCCACGAAGACCACCACAAACTATAATCCAGTCAGTTGGAATACCCTACAGCATGAGGTCCATGAAAGCCGCCGGCACATTCGGCCAACCAAGGCATCACCGCGGAACTCAAAGTGCCTATACCGCATCCCGAACGCCGGCTCAGTGATATAGGTTCCTCCCTGGTCCAGCCGGCGATAATCGCAGAAGGTCTATCTTGAGTAGACTCTCATCGTCTGATAAAATAAATCATTAATCCTTGGTAATGGATACCGATTCTTGATCGTAACCCTATTCAATTGTTTAGCCAATGCACAATAAGCGTCTGGTTTTTCTTCTTGAAAACAAAAACCGTTCCCATGTGGTATGCTCTGGTCAGGCCAGAAATCCCTTATCCAAGAATCCTTGTATCGACCTCGAAGTTCCTGCAACTCAGCTGGTGCCATCCTATGCGGAGTCATAGAGATGGGCGACGTGCTAGGGTGTAACTCAATACAGAAGTCTACATCCCTCTATGGAGGTAATCCCGGTAGTTCATCCGGAAAGACATCCTCATACTCGCACACAACCTGAGGCAAATCTAAGTCCTGTCTCTCCTCGTACTTTAGGGTAAGGCTAGCCAGCCAACCCATCAACTGTCCGTGACACCTGGAATCGTACATGGCTTGGGGCAAAACATCGTGCTTATCCCCTTGAAACATAACACGAGAATGGTCCTGTGTGTAGAAGGTAACCCTTTTACGCTCACAATCGATGACCCACTTCTAAGATGTCACAACCGCCCATCCCAAGGATGACATCGAACTCGACATGCTCATGACTCCTAAGTCTACTATGAGTAGAATCCCAAAGATTCAAACCGCATCCCCACATATCGTGTCCACGCTCACTCCCAGTCCTCGGGAGAGAACTCACATAGGCTTTCTAAGGTCTCAACCTTTAAGCCCACTCTCTACACATGATGCAATGATGAATGAACGCTGATGCACCAGAATCAACAATACCTCGTCCGACAAAGTAGATAATAGAAACATACTCTATATAGCCGACTAATCACGGCTTAGCTCTGCGGCGCGGGAGAAGGCAGACATGCCCTCGAACCCCTAATGTCCCACTCAGGCCCCCAGACGGCGCCTCTCGACCCATAATCCGCCCCTATGGTCTATCTAATAACTAAGGCGCTCAGGTTTGCACCCTGTGGACCGGGTACCAGTCTTCGACCGCAGATCGGGGTAATGAGGAATAAATTGTGTCCGCGTCTGTCCCACGAATGATTGGGACTACATTGTCTTAAAACCATGGGGTCCCCCGCTCCGGGGATAAATCGACGAACGTGTCTATGATGATGAAGAGGATAATTACGCCCATCGCCACCGATCAAAGCCCCGCCCGGTCTCAACATGACACGCGACCCGTCCCTAACCTCAGGAAGTGTAGCTTCTCGCTTCTTTCCGAACTAGAAGAAGACTCCACTTCTTCCTCCGCCACTAGCACCGCATCCCTGACATTCCGTGCATCCTCTATCTCCCTATACGGCCATAGCAAATTCGACCATAAAGTCCATATCCCGCAGGAGGAGTCCTAATGATTCGCCTCAATGGACAACTTCAGCCCATTCTCAAACTTCCTCACCTTGGCCAAATCTGTGGCCACGTAGTTATCATCAAAACAGTCTAACTTTGTGAACTTAGCCACGTATTCCATCACTATCATTGTTCCCTACTTAAATTTAGGAACTTGGCCTTTGCATGTCTAAAGAAGGTCGAAAAATACTTGCCCACGAAGAGCTCATGGAACTCGCCCAAGTCATCGCCTATGTCCTCTCGAGGCCTTAACCAATTCCTACCACACCCGGGACTCACCCTATGGCTGGAATGAAGCCAACCTAATCCTCGGGTCGCACCTGGTGTGATCTCCATGGCCTCCAATACCTTCTCGATGCTCCAACCAATGGTCCACACCATCTGATCTCCTCCTCAGAATGCCTGGAGGTGATGTGAATTAAACCTCTAGAGGTTACTCCTGACCCTCCTCGACCCCAAGCCGTCTAACCTATGCAACCGGTGAATAGCAAAGACTCATGGCCCCAGAAGGCCTCACGATAAAAAGGTGGTGCCCGTCTAGCACCTCGTGACGACTCCTATCTCCCTACCCTACATCTGGGGCACATGTCAAATGGCAACAGAGTTATTAAATTTCAATATCAGTCTAACTAGTAGTGCACATTCCAACCACCGATAGACTTAGTCATCATGAACTAAACTGCTCATCCTTCTTAGTGGTGCTAATTGCCAACTATTACTCAATTCTATTCAATTCAATTTCGAATTTTCATGTTCTTTTGTTTTCCCGAACCCCTAAGGTTATGTTTTCTGAACCTAGTATGTTCCATATACCATTCATCATGTAAAATGTTCATAATAAATCATGCACGATGACACACATCAATTCATAAAATGCAATAATGAATGCATGCTCTAAACTCGTGGCCCTATCGAAACTGCAGGTAGGTATTCGTACCCAAGCTCCTGATACCAAGCTATGACACCCCAATTCTCAAGGGTCGAAATTTTGGACTCTTTTTTTTTTTTTGCTACTGACCAACTCTGTCACGATAGAGAATTCTTTGTCGTGACAAAGCAGCACGAGTGGTCTGTCACGCTTGCCCACACGCGGATCCTTGTTGCTCATGCACACGCTTGCTTGTAAAAGGCCAGAAGCGCGCGACCGAAAATTGGGTCGCCCACGCCGGTGAGCGCCTATCATACCTGGTCAAGACACAATTGGCCAGAGTCGCGACACAAGGCCTTGCCATCTACGCCCCTGGGCCGCGACATAGTCCACGCCGCGACACGTAGCCAAAAACCTGGCAACAGAGAAAACCTCCTATCGCGGACTCGTTACCCGGGCCCCAGCCCTTAAACTCCCCTCAGTGGACACGAAAAAGTTCTGGTCATGTGGCACAAGACTCAGTAATTTATCGTGATAGAGAATTCCCATTGTGCGATGAGGATATGGGTCGTATGTTGCATAAGGGATTTTGTCATGACAGCTCAACTGCCACGCCCGAAGCCGCGCTGGCCACGCGGGCAGCTTACGCGGGCGCTTTGCCACATGACACAAGATTTCCGCATTGTCGCGTGCGCCATCGCACGCGTCAGAGAGTCGTTGCACCACCCATCGCACACTGGGACCTCGACGTGACAAAAGTCAAATTGCGCAGCCCAACTGCCTCCACTCCAATTTCTTTTCCTTCTTCCTTTCCTATCCAAAACACCATAATTTAATGTGAATTAGTCTTTTTATTACAAGATAATAAAGAAGCCCGGAAAACTCACAAAATGATTTATTATCCAAAACGAGTTTTATTACAACTCTTTGTTTCTTATACAATAAAGAAATTGGGTTTTCTACCCAAAATTTACATAATATTAAAAAACAAGGCTTATATCTGCCCTTTTTCTTCGCCATAATTGTGGTCTCTGATGCGTTTTATCCCCTGTACCTTCAAGACTAGAAATTTTTTCCCCACACAGGGTGGAAAGCAATGCCCGGGGTGAGGCTGAATTTTCCTACAAGGCACTCACCTAAATGCGCATATAATGACACTCCAAAACATCCATTTACATTCCACATAAATGCAATTTACACAACGATCTATGTCATGTATTTAGATGACCTCGTTTCACAACCCAAGTCCCAACCAACTCCCTTACACTTGCAACGCTAAGTGTGAAAACCAGTCATTGGTGTTTCACCCAATGACTTAACTCATTGGATCGACCTCCAATACTCATTTGAATATCATCAAATTTCATGTGTTTATTTACACACGCCATTTTCTTAGGTCCCATCAAGCAGTGGATCATCGCGACACCTCTTCCTTGGCATTTTCATGGGCTTTCACCGCTGGTGATCATGTTTAACCGCATGTAAATTTGGGTCTTTCACCCAAGGGGGAATCTACCCCAACTTGCTACGCCCATCACACGTATTTTATTATTTATTTCCGTTTTTATACGACTGTGAGTCTCGACCTTGAACATTGTCCCGTTTTTGAGCTCACCACACATTCACCAAGAATGGTGACCCGATTATCTCCATGCACCCACACCCGCCGACGCGATGTCGCAGCTAAGGCATATGAATGCAATCATGCCACTCTACAACTTTCATGATTCATAAAACAATTATATTTTTTCTACAATATAATTTCATACAATCCGTAAACTATAAAACAATACATCAACTAGCATGCATTAACAACATCATTCTTCAACCACAATCATGTTATTCATTTTCGCACACATAGTCTCCACTCCATGGACAAATCCGGGAATTTGGCTTCATTAATTTAGCTCCCACTATCCGAAAATAGTCTTGAACTTTCGATTTTCAGGCTATCCGAAACATACTAGAAATCCAGCCCATGGACTGTCCAAAGGTAGTCCAAAAATCTAGCATTCAGTCCCAAACCATTAGGATTGAAAAGCATGGCCATTTCCGGCCCCAAAACACTAAAACCATTTGTATGGCTTTTAAACGAGAATTAAACCAAGTAGAAGAAAGACCCCGACCTCTTCGAGTTCGGTCAGAACTCCCCCAATTCTAGCCCCACTAATCTTCTACCGAGGAAAACTTCCTCTGTTCCACAAACAGACGCAGACGATTTCTGAAATCAGAGAGAAGGTGAGCTTTCCTCCTTCTTCTCTCTCTTTCTCTTTCTTTCTTTCTCCCCGCCTTCCTCGTCCCACCTAATTGTTCGTCCAGTCAAGGGGATGTCCACATTCATTGGCCTTTTGGATTTCCCTTATCCATTTATCCATACTCGATTTCCATCCTCTCAAGTGGTGACACATGTCCCATACAGCCTCACTTAGCTCTTGTTCGACTTGCCTGCATTTGACACAGGTTTCAATGAGCCACTCCAAACAAGCCACAAGCCATTCAGACTATCTGCCTCTCAAACGTGAAATTCGATTGTCTCGAAATTCGACAAAATTCGACAACTATATTTCGCAAGACGATTCCAACTAGAAGTCCGTTTCATCATTCCAGATCTAGAAAATTTATTTCCCACTTAAATTCGCTTACATTTTTTTTTTTTTTCAGTACCACTTTTGTTTTGCATTAGTAGTAACAAGATATTTTTACTTAAAAAGCACAAACCGGATCGATGAGTAGTAAAATGACCAATTGGGTAGGCCATAAAACTTGATGCCCAATAGCATCTCCAATAGTGGTAATTTGGCTTGGAATAGGCACAAGAAGTAGTGCATTTGGATCATAAGAAGCATCCATAATAAGAAGGAAGTTAACACCACATTCAAGTACTATTGTTCCAGCTGCAACTACATTTTCTTTTGTTCACCAATTGACATTTCCTAACCTATAAAATGAAACAATATTGTTTAATTATATGCAACTACCTAAAGTTGATAATTTTACAAGTAGGTAAGAATTGCATGTACAAAAATGAGTTATCATAACTTATCGAGTTTATTAATATAATTTATTATACAAATATATTGTAACATACATTATATAGGAATGATTCAACTAGATAAGTGATATGTGAAATTATGAGTTTATGTGTTATTACATTTTTATTATAGAACATATTATTAATTACATCAAAACTTGTTTGCTTTTAGAACTGGAAGAGTGTGGTCATCACTGACGCTTGCTATCAAATTTAGAATATAATATAAGTTTTTGGAACATGTTAGAGTTAATAACATTAGATTGAGGTGTGGTAGGTACCATATGAGAGAGTTGGACTAAAATGTTTGCTTCAAACTTTGATTGTCGCTCTTCATATTCTTTCATAAATTCCCACAAATCACGATCCACCATAGAATGGAAATATTTTCGTGGTGTATAATGCTTTCCTTTAGCCCCGTACTCGACCACTATATTCAGGAGTTCCCAATGCTCCGGTAAGTATATCATTTCCATTGAAACTCAATCATTTTTCGTGATTCTGCAACATCTTATCCTGTAGATTGCCAATAAACAAAGTTATAAAATTTAATGTCATATTATTAATATGAATAAGTTATTAACGTAAATGAAATATATGTTACATAACTTATACTTACAATTTTCTCCTCTACTGGAATGACCACTTCATCATAAGTGCCATCTTTTTTCTCCATTGCTTTCTTCCATAATATGCTTATATCAGTGACTTTCATAAAGCCGGTTGTTGCCATCTATTAAAATATTGAAATGTAATATAATGAGTATCCAGTCAATTTCAACATAAAAAAATGTAAATAAACAACATCTATAACTTACCATCTCATCCTCAAGACCAGCATATCCCTTCCTACTAAGATGATGATTATAAATATGTTTTTCCTTCTTTCTTTAACTTCTAAACTCCTACAAATTTTATTTCAAATTAAGTAAAGAAAATATCAGTATATGACATGAAAATACTAGAAATTTGCTCAAATCTTTCGCATAATCTTTCTTTGACAAAGATCATTCTAATCTTTCATCTTAATAAAATGTATTCAACTCCGGTGGTTTTATAAGAAGCTTTGGTTGGTCTTTGAAAGGAATGACATACTTTGCAGTCAACATGTTCTTGAATGATCTAAAGCACTTGCCCATTGATTTCATACAATTCCTTCTACTTTTACAATCCAATGTAAATGCAGCCTAGAAGTAATGAACATAGTTATTAGTTATTAAAAGGTTTCACAAATAGAATTAAAAAAACATTATAGATAGAAAAAAAAGACTAGTTTACCTCAATGGAGTCCCACAATTTATTCTTCAATTGCTTAGGTACATGGTGCCAAGTGCTATATCTAATTGGCACCATAGTACGTGCCAATACGCCTAAATAACCCGTGGATGCACAATGCCTTGTCTCTGACATAAACACTCCATCAACATTATACTCTACCGTAAGCTTTAGCCTTCTTTTGTCTTATTCTTGCAATCATAATCTTTCTTGTTATCCCTCTACATCTTTTTTTTTTGTAGTTGTTTTATCTTTTTGTTCTATATCCATACATGTCATAAAAATAATTATAATGTTTAAATAGAAGTACTGAAATATCTAAGAAAAATTTATAGTATAAAAAAATTAACTAATTTTGTATTACCTAATCAAATGATATGCATAAAACATAATAATCTCAATGTTTTGGATAACATCAACCTGACATTAACTAAAATTGAAAGCATAACAATCATCCAATAATAAAGACAAATAAATGAACTAGTAAGCATACATTTACACTACAAAAACTATATTAGCATATCAATTCACAATAATTTACAAATAAAGCTACGCTTTGGTTACATATATGATTTGTTTCAACCCAAATTCCTCACAATCATATCGAATACAAATTTGATTAGAGTCATCCATTGCATCAAATAATTCAAATTGCAAAGAAGATATGACTTTACTGTGTCTGCAGCAGAAATGTCCATGGGATTATTATCGCTTGCTCTTTTAAAGTCTTGTCGAGGAGTTGACAAAAATTAACCATCTTGGATTGTCTATCTTGTACATAGAAGACTTTCGTAGCTTGGGAGTCTAATAGGAACATATCTTACTTATGAGCCACTCTGCTAAAGTCAACTAAGGTAAACCCAAGATCATCAACTTTGATTCCATTCTTATTATCAACCCAATCGCACTACATTGAATTCTGAATATAGTATAATTAAGGTCCCAAATCTCGTAATAACCCCATAGAAGCAAAGCTCCCCAAAAACAAGATTTTTATCCTTAGCACTAGCAATTTGAATAGTTGTTGCTACAATATTAACTCCACTATTTTGGGTAGCTCGTAAATCATCACGCTCCTTGGTATTATATAGGGACCCATCGATGACATAACCATGATACTTCATCACATAATGGCTTGGACCATCAGCTATCCATTTAAGGGTTTCAAATACAAGTTCGTTATTTCCAATTGCAATTTCAACCTATAGAAATAAGTTCTAGTTATCATTTATATGTGTTAACCATTAATGTAAGATATGAAATCTCAAGAAACCATTATAGTACCTTTGTCATAACCAAAAGTAAAGTATCGCAAACATGCTCATCTTGTAAGATCTACTTTTTTATCGATGTAGATGTTTCACTTTCAACCATTGCGTGAGCACTGTTATGAGCTGTATAATAATTCGTATAATTAGAGTCATATATTAGTATGTACAATAAATAAAGAAACAAAAGTTAGTGGTTCTTACTCAATATAAGGTTATAATCGTATATTTTCCAACACATAATGATGTGTAAGTGAAACCATAAATTGAATCAACTCATATAATGACCTCCAAATACGGTGCCCCAAAAATTTCGGGTCAATGTTTGAACTACTAGGAATTCCAATTGCATCCATTTGATAAGTACTGTATCAACCAATCATTTTCCCGCAATATAGCATTCAAGAATATAACCTTCGTGTCAAGTACAGTTTCAGACATAGCCTTAACACTTTCATAAACATTTCAAATGGTACATTCACCTAAAGCAACTCCATTCACAGTCTTACTTTCAGCATAGTAAGATGCACCATGATATCAAAGAATGAAGGTGGGAAGTACTTTTCAAACAAGCATAATTTCACCACTATCTCATTTTGTAGCTCAAATCTATAGTAGCTATTAAGGACTTTACCACAGAGCATTGAAAAAGAAACCTTTCAATCTACAAATGACATTCTCATGTGTCAGCAAGATAGAATGTAAATAACCGGCAAATATCAGCATTAATGCCTGAGCGGTCATGGATTGGCCATAAAGCCCTCAAGTCTTCCATAGACACGAGGGAGCTCAAAGGTTGTGAATGCACTCATAAGGAACCTTCAATTGTGAAATTGTTTGGCAAAACACCGTCTTTTCCATTATAGAAAGCGTATAACATGCAGGAGGGAGATATGTTCTCTGATTCAAACCTTGGTGCCAATTTTGCCCATTTCTGTTGTAAGATCTAAGCGAAAATTAAGCCCATCCTTTATCTTACCTACAATGTTGAGTAAGGTACCAATGATGTTGTCACAAAATTTTTTTCAATATTCATTACATCCAAATTATGACAAACATGAAGATATTTCCAATACTCAAGATCAAAGAAGATGGACTTCTTTTTCCAACAATTTGTATTGTTGACTTTGGATTTACCACGATTAACATTTTTTTCCCCAAAGAATTGCAAATTCTATTGATTTAAAATTTCCACTCCAATCAATATTTGCGGAGGTGATCAAAACTCTTATTTTCCATTGAATGCTTTCCTTTGTTTCCTATATGGATGGTTTCTTGGAAGAAATGGCTTGTGTCCCCGTATAGGAGTTCTTTTTCCATGCTTTAACCTACAAAAGAATATGCTTTTCTTCACATAATGAGCAACTATAATATCCCTTAACTCGTGCACCATGATAAGTTTCCATATGCAAGAAAATCATTGATTGTCCATAATAGAACTAATTCTAATGGGAAGAACTCTGTTGAAGTGCATCAAACATTGACTCCAACCTCCATAATGTGTTATAAGATCTTCTATTACAAAGTAATAGATATCAATGTCATTTCCAGCTGTCGTGACCTAAATTAATAAAATAACGTCATAAATTTTCTTTCATGCAAAACTATGGAGGAAGGTTATAAATTATAATGAGAATGTTAACAACTATGTTTTCTATTAAATGAACTATGAGGATTTTTGTTACGTAAAAATGACAAGTCTCAAGTTTCTAGGTTCTATGAAAACTCTGCCATCTAGGGTCAACTAACTTCCATGATGGTGAATCTGATGGATGACACATTTTCCAAACAAAATTGCTTTCTTCAACATGCCATATGAGCTCTTTTGTAATTTTCGATGATTTAAACATTCTTTTAAATCTTGGAATTTGAGGGAAATACCACATTACTTTCACAGAACTCCTTTCTTCTTAGTCCTCGTTTTATTTGTCCTCCACCTCAAGCCCTAGCAGGTAGGACATAAGGATGCATTTTCAACTCCTTCCAATAAAGAACATAATCATTCGGGTATTTTCTCATGATCATTCCTAAAGAATTTAATGTCTTTTCATACATACATGGACAAAGGCACCATTGTTTAAAAGCAACATATCTCAAGTATTTGCAAAGTTTTATCGTGACCACCCAGCATGCTTTCAAAGGTAAATGATTTGATCAAGAAGACAATCTTGTAAAGTTTCTACAAATCAAGACATAATGATTTTTCAGATTCAGTAGTAAATTCTGCAACAATTCAGATTCATTTCATAATCATCATTTGCAACTTGAACCATTTATATTGTACTATGTTGATCATCAAATTAAAGTCTATCATAATGTTCTACTCTTATGATTAGTGGTCCACTTGGAGCTGCCTGTCCATGCCAATACCATGTATGATAAGTTTGATCAATTCCATAGAAAAATAAATGTTCTTGAATCTTTTGAGGAGTATGGAATATCATATTACCACATTGTGCTACGGACATTTTAATGGAGGTTTATTTATAGGAATTTGTACCTGTAAATGTAACAAACATTGTACTTCATCTTCATATTCCCCTCCTCATCTTCTATCCTTTGAGATCTATGAATCCATCAATTCTTAAAGAACAAACTTCCAACAGTAGATCAAACTTAAAATGGAAGAACATATCGGATTTTCAATGTTATTCGTTTAGCAACCTCATTTTTATTAAGTGAATAATAAAAATCAATTTAATACAATATTTATTAGCATGTCGATCGAAGATAGAAGGGATGAAATATTACTATTCTAATCATTTTTAACTTGTTACATAGATCTATCCTTACAACAAAGGGTAAGGGTAGATTAACTTATAATATCTAAATATGATAATAAACTGTCTCTATCCTAATATTTAAACATATATAATAATGTAGTTATGTTATTTGTTTTATGCCGACATTTCTAACATTTGTCTGTGTGGGTGGTTCCTATCCCAATACATAATTTCTATAAATAAATCATCGTGCTTAATTTTCATTTTTTAAAAATTAATTAGATTAAGACATTTATAAGATTAACATTTTGAATCATTATATGATTAACTACACTCATTCTAGCACAGCTTATTTCAAATATATAACTTTAACTCGAAGGCTTAAGAACAAACTTTAACTTAAACAACATTCATGTCAGCCAAAACTGAAGGAAATTGAATGAATAATTGATTTTGAGACTTATGCACATAAGTAATTGTCCCACAAAATAAATAATATATAACCAAATTTTATTATTATTCATACTGCATTAGCCTAAATGATGATGATGATGATATTATATGACCAATTGTATCATTTAATTTACTATCTTTCATAAAAAAATGGTTATATAAATTGAAATCAAGGATGACTTTTAATTTGCACTTTATTTTTTGAGAATGGAATGACTTTTACTTAAAATATAATGTCTTGTGTTTGAATTAAAACTAGAATATTAATAAAGGGTCATTCAGATAACTATTGTTTTGATGTCTCTCTTATATTTAAAAGAAAAATATAATAAGAATAATAATATAATAATAATAACTAATAAACCAATAAATGAAGTTATAACTTTATTTCAAATTGCACATTTTATTGAAGGAAATCAAACATGAGAAAATTATTTTCATTGTTACGTTTCTAGAAAAATAAATATTTAAAACAAAAATATCAATTTTTCATTCTATAAAGTCAAATATAAGAAAAATTCAATTCTTAATATAAAAGTATTTTATCTCCTAATAAGTCCACTATACTAACAAGCTGATCAAGTGACCTGATAAACCCAGACTTATCGCAATGAACCGGAGACGGCTCAAAGCCCTATGTGTCTCTCCATTTAAAAAATAATTACTACATCTTTTCAATTTATATGCACTCCATCAACCTCCATCAATGGCCATTCCAATTCCCAACATGGCTTTCAGAAGACCAAGGCTTTAAAGCCTTATTGTTCTCATGTTTTAGATGGGCTTGAAAAGTTCCAAGTAAAGGTTTCATAATGTTTCCACTGTTTTCACCTTACTAAATAATAAAATAATAATAACTATATAAATAAATAAGTTAGATTTATTAAGTTAATTAGAAATATGCATATGCTATTATAAAATGATAGTAAAATAAATATTAAATAAATAATATAGATGCTATCAAAATGAACTAAACATATACTTTTCAACAAAATTTGATATTTAGAACCATACATGTTTTATTTAATAAAATTAAAAAACATTAATAATAACAAAATAAATAAATAAGTTAGATATATTAAATAAATTAAAATATGCATATAGTATTTATCAAAAAAGAAAATAATAATAAGTTAGATATACTATTTGAATAAGTTAAACAATATTAATACTTCAATTTCTAATAGATTTTAATGTTTAGGTAAGATACGTGTTTTATTTAATAATACCAAAAACAGTAATATAGTGATATGAAATATAATTTGTAATAATATACTTATTTTTAATTGTAATAAATATAAATAATATATTTATGACGCCACCTGCCCACCTGTAATTTGATTACTGCTCGATCAGCAACCTGAACTAAGAATTTTTCTGCCTTCCTGCTTCACTTGCTCATCTTTTTAAACATCATCATAAAGATTATGTTTTATGCCTTTTTTGTTTTTTTTTTTTTGTTTTTGAATAAAAATTATTCAACCATGATTTGAGGTGTGCCACTATCTAATTATAAGAAAAAGGACATGGCATTGGGGTAAAAAGAAAAATGATGATTTTTTTTTATCAAACATCTAAGAAAAAATAGAAAATAAAAGTGTTTTGAGAAAAGGAAAACTTTACCGGGCCTGATTTTCCTTTTTTTTAGTATGTATTTCATTTTAATCAAGATATTTATTTAATTCTAGCTACTAAAAATTTATATATATTATTTATTGACCTCAAATTTTATTTTCCTTATTTGTGCAGCTTATTTTAACAACATTTCTAATTTCTCATTTTCGATAATCAATATTCCCATGTATATAAGGTATATATTTCATTTGATAGTAGTATCTCTTATTTGTGTGGTTTATTTTAACAAATATTTTGCTTAATTTCATTTTTATAACACATTCCTATGTATAAGGCATATATTCTCATTTTGATAGTAATATTTTTTTTTTTTTTTTTTTTGAGAAAGTTAGTAATATTCTATTTAAACTTCTCAATGAATAGAAAACATTTTAAAAATAAAGTAAAAATATTTAATTAGGTGAGTATTAATTTACCTATCATCTCTTTCCATAAAAGATTATAAAATATTTTGACTTTCCATTGATATCAAACATAAAATAAACAACTTTAATTAAACTTTTTTAAATGGAGCTAGACTAATTTATGATATGACAATACATGTCACATGTCCTGAAGCAATTGATTTTGAAGTGGCATGACCAGGAGCACATATTGCAAGGATTGAAATAGCTTATAGCCTCATTTTCGCATATCCAAAGTCCGAAAAAATAAGAGAAGGAGAGGAAATCCCGCCATCCATCAGAAACCCAGAAAATTCAATTTTTTCCAGGAGTGGTAAAATCTGGTAATTTTGGTCGTAACTGAAATTTTCGACTTCTGATGATTTAAAAAGGATTTAATATATTTAAATCGTCTCGCGAATCTATCTTCCACGCCGAATTGAAAGCAATTTCACGTTTCGCGCATTGTGGTCAGCGATACATTATGATGACTATGATGGCATGTGGTAAATTAATGGAGCGACATAAATGCCATGTGGTGCTTAAATACATGAATTAACATTTAGCCATGTTACATGATGCAACAAATAGAATAAAGAAAATAAAGGGAAAGAAGATAATAAAACATGGTGCTGACAAGCAGCAGGAAGGTGATGGGAAAGTTTCCCCACTGATCTCTATGTGCGAGAAGCGATCCAAAAGAGAAAACGAGTAAAAGAGAAAAGAAAGATGTAAGAGAAGAGAAAATGGGACAGAGAATTGGAAAGAAATGAAACATAAAGATGGAGCAAACAAGGGAAGAAAGGGAGGAAACCACAGTTAGTGGGGTGTGAGTACGAAAAAGTAGGAAGAAAGTAGATAGAGAGAGCAGAGAGACTTCATCTTCTCTCTAAGATCTACTTGAGTTCTGGTCGCTGGCCACTGACCTTGAAGTAAAGCCCCATTCCACGTGATAAGGGTTACGCGTGGGTACCAAGACTTGGGAGTTCCGCTGAACTCCGTAATGTAAGGAAATTTCATTAACTATTTCAAATAGCGCTACGTAATGGCATAGGCTGTCTTGGGGCCGAATTAGGCCTAAGAGCCTGGGCCCCACTTTCGGGACCGGGCTTCGAATGTAGTCCCTGATGTGTTTGAAGGCTCGTCTAATCCCAGACGATGCTCTCGCTTAGTGTAAATCTTGATGTTCTCTGAGTTGAGGACAAATGAACCACGATGGTTCAAATGCGTTGAAAGGGACTGTGGGTGGTGCCTTGCTTAAAGGTCCTGTAGATCGACCATTTTCAGGTGTTATTGTTTGATACAGAATAACATGCCGAGGAAAATATTTCGTCTGATATGCTATTTTCATGGATGTAAAATTATCTGTAGAAACTATATTAATCCATGTTTGTTAAATGTTGCATGTAGCTGGTTTGACATGTAAAGATGACACGTACATGAAATGACATATTGCATTTCATACAACACTTACCGCATCATCGTGTGGTGTATTGGTACTGTTATTCACCATTCTCAAGAACTGAAAGGTGAGCTTGAAAATGGGTCTACGCCCAAAATTAAGACTCACGTAGTGTATGACATAACAGGCAAATATAAACTATGTAATTGGTGAAGCAAGTCAGGATCCCCTCCCAAGGTAGAAAGACCAAAATCAATTCATAGTTAAAATGATCACTCATCATGTGTGCAAAGTCCGTAAAAAATTTTGAAGGCGACAATGATCTCACAGAAGAAAAACACCAAGTCATGGCCCATAAAGCAAACAGACATTAATGATTCATTTTAATTTAAAAAATTGAGGGTTTTCCCAATGGTCAAGTCTTGTGTGAAATGCTAATGATAGTTTTTCCAACACAAGTGTAGGTGCGAGGAGTCCGGTTTGACTGGGGTCATGGAGCATGAGGAGTCACATCTCATGCATGGCACGTAACTTTCATATAGGATTACATTATTTATGTGGAATGTGATCGATGTTTACATATTTCCATCAAGATGTGGATTTAAAGGGAGTAGCCCTTTAGAGGAAAATTTTTCACTGGTATTGCTCACCCCGCTTAAAGATTTTAGGTACCGATGACATTGGGAGCCGTAAACTGATCCAAGAGTTTCACAGAAAAGGCCTGACAGGCCTACCACCATATTTTGTAATCGCTTCAAGAATACCCAATTCTTGCAGCCAAAATAGAATAATCATAGAGAATTAGGTTTGGATCGTTCCAAAGGTAGTTAACATTTTCCCAATTCAGATTGTATTTATAAATTTATAGAGACAATTGGTGAGGAATCGAGAAAAAAATGACCTTAATAGTATACAACAAGATCCACTTTGCCATGGTGACATCCCTTCCCAACTTAAGAATTATTTTCTTTTATTTTGTTGACATGTGAAGATTGACTTGACTCAGTTAGTGGAAATTTTGGAATCCCATTTTTTCTAAATGGCAGTGTGATTCATGAAGTAGAGAATTGTCCCTGAACTTAAATACCACTTTGCCTTAGTTATTCCCTCTCAAAGTTCAAACCAACCATTCAGAACTTTAAAAGTAAATTCTTGATCTGTCGTAACCTCTAAACACAAACTCAACCCATTAACTCCTAAAAACATAACTCACAAGAGGTAAACTCTCTTCAATTTTTAAAGTAGAGTCTGACCCTGAACACTATAACCATCCATATTTGATAAACTTAAACCGCTTAACAAAAAATAAAAAGATTATTGGGTGAACTCAACCAAAGAACTCAAACCATCCTCTCGAAGAGTAATTTTTAGAAGGTTTTAGTAAAGAATCACCAATTAAAGGAATACAAAAATTATCCATCTCCTGTTTGGTTGCTGTAAAGATGCAATCAACAATTTCAAATGGAAACCGACAAACATAGATATCTTCTTCAATATTAAATTGAGGGAAAAACCAAAAGTATAATTCTTTCCTAAACTGAACTTTCTTGCATTGAATTTGTAGGATTTTGGGAAAGAGCTTTTAAAGCACCATGGGACTCCATTGAAAACCCCAACTCAAAGAATGTGAAAACTACCTGATTACAAGGAGACAAGGAAAGAGACATTAAAAATTAGACTCCTCATTTATAAAACCATCAAAGAAGTCTCAAGGTCATTCACCAACAAAATCAATGTCTGAATCATAACTATAGTCCATTTTCTTACCATATTTACACGTCATTGGTGAGAGAACATTGAGTTAGATTCATCATTTACAAGCCACCCAAGAAGTCTCTTGCATCAATAATACCACAAGATCGATGATTCAATAGGAACTTTCAAACTAATTCAATTGAAAGACTCGAAAAGAAGAGTGGGATTTGAAGAGTCTACCATTTCACCTGCAAAGCTGTTTGTAACTTCAGGTTTACGAAGTTCCTCAGTTTAGTCTAAAGAATAAGAAACAATTTATTTATAGAATGAAAGAACGATGTTTTTAAAAAGTGACAAGGCTGGTCAAAAGTATAAATTAAATCTATGACATTTTCATAAAACGCTCAACGCTGGAGAAGAGCCATTGAATCCCTTTTAATCCTCTTTTTCGAATCTAATATCTCTCTCTCAAAGCGCCAAGGATCAGTTACTATCAATCTATTTTTTGTCAGAAGTGTTTTTGTTTTCTATTTTTCTTCACTTCCTTAGTTTCATCTTTTTCCCTCCATCATTCTACCCTTTACTTCTTTCATGTCTTCCACCTCGTCACATCTGTGCATGATATTCCTATTAAACCTAAATCTTATAAGTTTTAAACTTGAGAAAGTCGATTATTGCATATGAGATGTTTGGTTTCATGAGGAGGGTACAAGTTTAATCCACTTCTTTGCAATTTGAATATATATATGTTCCTCATCCGTGTATTTGAAAGTCGATAAAGACTTCTGCTTGGTTTGTTTGTCTCTCCATGTGTATGGACTACTTCACCTTAGAAAATTGGTTGTTAATAAATATAAAGAAGTTGAGAAAAGGAATATTCTAATTATTTCATAGATAAACAAATTGGAAAGAACATAGAATACACGAGAAATATTTTTAGAAACTACTAGGAAGTTGTATTTCCCTCCAAAAATAAGGCAAAAAAAAAAAATTATTTGGTAGTATGCAAAATCTTTACATAATTTTAGGTCGAGGTTTTCTCGTTTTTGTTTTTAAATTAATTTCGATAGGAAAAAGGATAAAATAAATTTATATTTCCTCTGCTATAGAAGTTCTTTTGCTTCAGTGGTGAGGTTCATAAGCTGATCAATTAATGTCCGCATGAGTCGTGACGAATATTAGATCGATTCTATAATTAATCCTGTAAACTTGTTAGTCGACCAATCTGTATATAGATATAGAAACAATGTGTTTTTCCTTTTTTTAGGACCTAATTTTTAGGCTGTGAATTTCAGATTCCAGATATTAAGCTCGCTTTGTAGAAGAATACATCTCTTTGAAATCTTTCGCAAAACTCTATTATATTTGACATGGTATCGAGCGTGCTCGATCCCAAAGAAGTCAAGAAACAATCGATACGTATTTTCCTCGAAACTCATCAATTTAAAGCCATCGTGAGTCGACATACCACCACAGTGCATCAACCGAACTTATCCCAACATAGCAGATTATCGTACACCAAGACAATTCTACTTTTCCAACCGAAATCATCCTCGATGAGACCAATTACTCATTATGGTCTCAACTCATGGAGATGCGTATTGGCGCTCGCAACAAAGCTAGATATCTCACCGGAGAAATGAAAAACCGTATCATGGAGATCCCACCCGAGCATGGATTAACAAAAACTCGGGAGAGTGAAAAGTCGGGCTCACTGACTCAATGAGTCCGTCGGCTAATGCAACATTTATTCATTCCACCACCAAGGAGATATGGGAGGCCGATAAAACATTCTATCGATGATCATCACCAATCAAACAATCAATCATCCGAAGGCCAACAACTCGTATGCACTCACCGTGGGGAAAAGGGTCATCGGCATCAAGAGCACAGATTACCGCTATCCAGAGGTGGGACTTCTCAAAGAAGCCTCGTAAAAGATTGTCAGAAAGATATGATGACATCATTTTAAGAAATCAGCCGCTTAATGCAAATGTCGCCATCCAGTATTTTCATTGGTAAAGACCAGATTTTCTCAGAACTTCTAAGAATAGAACTCGATTATTGATACAGTGCATCCGATCACATGACGAGGGATTCCACGCTTAAAATCGTTTCCTCCTTTCTTCAACTGGCCATTTCCACCGCCAATGGTAGCAGGCACCTCCCCTATTATCGGAAGATCGGTTATCTTGTCTAATACTCTCACATTAGCTACTCGTCCTTGTTGTTCCATCTCTTGAATACAACTCTTGTCTCGTTAGCCAAATTACTTCAACTCGCAAGTGTACTATAACTTCTTTTTACTATCATTTCAGGTCTTTCAGACATTCTAACTTCAGAAGATTCTCGTTATGGTGTTAGACTAGGGCAAACTTTTACTACTTAGAGTTGACAGAGAATCGTGGATCGAAAAGGCCAAAGTAAATCCTCAAACTAGTAGTAAAGACAAGGCTCGAAAGCAACTATATGGTTATGGCAATCAGTAGACAGACATTCCTTTTCGTTATCTTAAGAAATTGCAACCACAACTTTTTTTCAGGATCGGAATGATAGGGAATTTCATTGTGACACTTCAGGAACTCCGGCTAAGAGCTCACCGTATTTTTATTCACCAGTCCCGAATAAAAGTTCGTAACCTTTGAAGTTATTCACTCGATGTTCGGGGGTCCCTAGCAGTGTTCCCATATCTGGGAGCTCGTTACTTTGTGACATGACATGAATGCACTAGAATGACTTGGGTGTCCCTACTTATTAAAAAGAGTGATGTGTGTCTAGCATTCCAAAATTTTCACAAAATGACACACACCTAGTATCAAAAGCATTTTCGTGTTTGGCAATCTGACAATGGTACTGAGTTTCTAGATGCCTCTCTAATTTTCGAAAGCACCATAATCATCAGTACCTCACGCACCTATGCTCCACAAAAAAATGGATCGCGTGAGAGAAAGAATAGGCGCCTTTGAGGTAGTGCGTGTTCTCCTCTTCTAGCATGAACATGCCTCAATTTTATTGGGGTGAAGCCATGGAAATCACGCCTACCTCATCAATCGAACACCTCTCAAGTAATAGACTTTCAAACTCCTCAATGTAAAATTGCATCTTACTTTCGGGCTTCCCCATCTTCCGAATTGGGAACTCGAAGCTGATGTACTGTGATATGTTCACATCCTGCAATCTTGAGAAATACACTTGATCCATGCAAAACGATGTGTTATGGCTACTCGAATTTCAAAGGGGATATCTGGCAAGCAGGATCCATGCCAAACCCGAAAGCTACATGTGACTCTAGATGCCTCTTTCGAGAATTAGAGCCTTGCCACTCCCGGGGAGTTCTAGAAATTTTCCCGTGGGGAGAGCTCATGAAGAGAATGGCAGAGGAGGTGCTGTTTATTGAGTCGAAGAGGTGAATGAACATTTTAAGCATGTCAGAACAAGTCCGTGATCACAACCACAGTCCGGGGAGTGAATCACCACCCGATAGTTCCCGTAGTTACCCCATTCACCATTAACTCAAGAATCAACCTTAATGTTCCTTCTCGCAAGTATGAATCTCGTGCTTGGAGAGCCCACGAAACATATGTTCCCGCAGTAAAATACTAATGAAACATATGTTCCTTGGCGTAAATACGTCTAATGAAACATATGTTCCGCGTAAAATACATCTTGATATCCACAAAGATTGAATAGGGAGTTCCAAAAACAAGATGAACTCCGATCCCGAAGCCAAGACCACACCTAATTAACAACTATGTGTCATCTCTTACAGTCGATCGAATCGTATGCATTTCATCAAGAATCACCCGTCCAGTTAGCTTATTCCTAGTAATGTGCAAAGATGTATCACGATCCAAAATGAGAAAGGCGATGAACGAAGAGACGGAGGTCAGACAAAAGAATGCCACTGGGGGAACTTGTTCCACCGCCTAAAGGAATGAAGCTAATTGGATACAAATGGCGTTCACGTTGAAACTCAAACCGTATGGAAGTATTGATAGATATAAAGTTCGAATTAGTCATGTAAGGATACAGCGCAAAGGTACGATAGACTATCGTGATACTTTTGCACTAGTGGCCAAGACTAATACAATTCGTGATTCTTATATCTATAGTAGCAAATCGAGACTAGCCAGAACAATTTGATATTAAAAATGCTTTCCTCAATGGAGATTTGGAAGAAGAGGTCTACATGGAGCTACCACTCGGAGTTAAAAATGTTACTTCATGTAAAGGTGAAGTCTGTAAATTAAAAAAATCATTGTACGGGCTGAAACAGTTACCTAGAGCATGGTTTGGGAAATTCTCGACTACAATGAAGGACTATAAGCAAAGTAACTCATATCACATTTTGTTTATAAAACACAAAGAAGGAAAAGTAACAGCTTTAATTGTGTATGTTGATGATATGGTCTCGACAGAGATGACCATGCGAAATGAAAGCTTTACAGAGTATTTAGCCACCAAATTTGAAATGAAGGACTCGAGCAACTTAAATATTTTTGGGAATCGAGGTAGCAAGATCTAAACACTGAGTCTGTCACAATGAAAATATGTGTTAGATCTTCTAACCGAACCTAATGCTTCGGGTTGCAACCAAGAGAGACGCCATGGAAATGAATCATAAGCTCTAATTCACCTGACAAGCCCTGAATTGCATATGGTCATATCGCTGATTAGTTGAAGATTGATCTACTTATCACACATAAGGCCGTATATAGCATATGTGTGTTTTTTGTGAGCCAGCTTCATGCATGCACCGAGGAACATATGGAAGCAAATTTCATCGAATCTTAAGATAGTTAAAGAGTGCTTTAGGAAAGGTTTGTTGTTCTCAAAAATATATTCCTAACATTGAAGGATACATGTATTCTCGACAAGGTGTGATCAACAACTAGAAGGTCCACATCCGTTACTTTACTTTGTGGAAGGTAATCTTGTCACTGAAAGCAAGAAGGTAAGGTAGTAGCAAGACTGCGTCAAGCTGAATTTTGAGGTATGGCTCATGGTGTATGCAAATTGTTATGGATAAGGAATATACTGAGGGACTTGGGGATTGGATATGCTACACCTATGAATCTCCATTGTGATAATAAGGCAGCCATCCAAATTGCACAAAATCCTGTTCAACATGATCGCACTAAACATGTCAAGTCATCGGCCATTTCATCAAGGAGAACCTCATGAAAAGATTATACAATCCCATTTATTCAATCCGAGAGTCACTGTCGATATGCTCACAAAGGCGCTTTGTGGAAGGTGTTTCATGGTATAATTTGACAAGCAGAAGTGGAGGACATCTTATGCAAATCAACTCGAGGGGGAGTGTCTCGTACGAGCCGACGCAATATTAGATTGATTCTCGTAATTAATCCTAGAAATTCAAGTAGTTGACCAATCTTGTATATAGACATAGAAACAATGTGTTTTGCCTTTTTAGGACCTAATTTTTAGGTTGTAATTTGTGATTCATATATTGCCTCTCGCTTTGTATAGAATACATCTCTTTGAAATCTTTCTATTAAACTCTATTGCTTCGACAATTAATGAGTCCAAAATTGCTTAAAATAGATATATATCATTATTATAATAACCAAACTTACTTTTCCCTATCAACATTGAAAGACATTTCGTGAACTAGACATGTAAAAGGTTCACTCGAGCCTTTATGGATGGTCACTTTTGGAAAAGACATCTTCTAACCCGCTTTTCAACTTTTGAAATACTTGATATTGATATGAAGTCAAACAATTAACAATTATACTGTTTGCCATCTTTTGTCCTCCAAGCTACCTCCTTTCCATAAAGGAGTAAGCTAGAAGAAATGGGCATCTATTTTTGTCAACTTTGAAATTCCAAGATCAAAGTATCTGGACTTTGTATTAATTAATATCGACTTTGCTTGAAAAAACTCACTATTGAATCCCAAATGCATCATTAAACAATGCAGCAAGAGAAAGTGTACACCATTTGCATACATCATTATTACAATTACAAACATATATTTCATATGGTCTACAAATATACATACATTAAATCCAAATCCCAAATCAAACAACTAACAAACAAGTGGAAATTATTTTCAATCTAGTAGATGTAAAAGATTAAGTATAATCACAACCTTTCCCATGAATGAGAAGGAAATTTGGCATAGAATGATGACCATAACCCAAGGGAGTGTGACCAACTCGTGACTGGGGCAGACTCTCTTGAGTTCGAGAGTATCCTCTCATTAATGCCGAAGATGATGAAGAGTGAAGAGTCTCCCATTGATATTCACAACCATGACCTTCATCGCCTTCAATCAAGAAGAATGTGGTGGAGGGAGCCCTTTTCGGGGAAGGGAAATAAGGTCTAAACTCTACTCAACTCCGTGAGACCTCTCCTTCTTCAGCTCAACAAATTTTCGCTCGGCAGCAGAGAGAAAAAAAAAAAAAGCAAAATTACAAGAGGAAGAATAAAGATAAGGGAAATTGAGCTTGACTTGGCCATGTAGAATGGTGAGAACTAGCCTGCCAACTAATGAGAGGCTTCGTGAGATATGGGGTCTATTGCAATGTGCCTTTCAGATGTTCAGGGTATATGTAGAAATACATAAGTATCCTCTCGATCATTATTCGGGGATTTTGTACTTATTTATAAAGAAACGAAAAAGAAAAAGTTCAAAATTTTTTTTTTCTACATAAAAATGAGAAGTTGAGAAAATAAAATTTATTATATATTTTTTTACTACTTTTCATTTTATATCTTTGTAGTATTCTATTATCATAGATTTGAACATGAGATCTTCCATTAAACCATCTCACCCCTTTACCACTTTAGCTAAGGCCTCGAGGGCATATAACTAATTGTTTTTATTTATAGTATTTTGCATAATTAACCCATCAAGGCAGTTGACTATTGACATTCCCATTTGATTATTTTGTTGGGAATTTTTAATCTATCATATGGGCTTATATGTGTATAATTGTGTATACACGTTATCAACAAGGTTGAGCCCACTAAATAAAGTGATATAATATGGTCAGGTATTTTGGGCTTTATGCATCTAATTTAAGCGCTGGACCTCATATGTGTAGATTGTGGCTATAATTTCTAGTTCTATGATGGGCCGACTAGAAATTATAAATCTAGGTTTTCAAACCTGGGGTTTCAATTCTATATAAATGGTTATGGTCCCCAAATTAAAAGCATGCTCATTCTTTTGGCATCCCATCATCAAAGAGGTTTTGAGAGCTGCATTCTAATTTGGAAGATAAAACCATAAGACTCAAAAGATAGATTTAACAATGGAGAATTCAGGTATGCTTCCGCTATTATTTGTTTGGTATACTTGATGATCTGGTATGAACAAATCTTGTTTTTAAGAGATTAAAGATTTGGTATGAACATATCCTGTTTTTAAGAGATTCAATTCTCAACAAGTGGTATCAGAGCCCATGTTCATGATTAGGTCATCAAGAATGGTTGGTTTATTGTCTTCATCATGAAATTATTTATGGATTCCGTTGAATATCAATATGGCTTTATTGAATTTGTAATTTGGTTTGGTATACATGAATTACACATGTACGTATATAGCTTATATTTTTTATTGAGAATCTAGAAATATATTGCTTTATGTATATTAAAATTTAGGTAATAAGGAAATAGATTTGGGTTCCATTTACAATTTCTGGTTTGATTCATTACACCCAATTTCTTAATTTGATGCACAATTGGGTATTTTAGATTTGGTAATTATGGATATAATATTAGGAATTAAATTAATCAAACAATATATGGCCAAAGCAAAATTTCAGAAATTAATTTAATTTGAATATTAAAAGGTTTTGTGTGTATACAAAGCATTCATGCGAATACACCTACCAAAGGAAGGTTAATGTTTGGCTTGAATTGCATACACACTTGTGGTAAACATGTGGTAAATTCTTCTGCATAAAATGAACATTAAGTCGGTCCAAAGAAAGGTTTAGTGTTTGACATGCTTTATTATCAATGTTTGATCACTACACCAAGGTGCCATTTACAAGTTAATGTTTCTATCCAAAGACTAAATATTAATGTTGTACTAGGTGTCTTGTGATGGGGCCCTACCATTGCTTGTGATTAATTAATTTTGCATATTATAGTTTTGTATATGTGAGTAATTTAATTTATTTTTTTGTTCTCTGTTTAGTTCCTGGTTCTACTGCAAATATCTCTGCCAATATTAATTCCATTCCAATGCTTAATGGCACTAATTTCAAGTCATGGAAAGAGAACGTTTTGATTGTTCTCAGGGTCATTGTAATGACCCGTACCAAATAATACAAGTTTGAAACGTGTTTGACCAAGTTTGATTAAGCTTGACTAAAGTTGACTATAGGGTTTGACCAACACTTAAAGGTTGGACCAAAGCTGACTTTTTCAAGAATGAATAATTTTGGGTTGACTAAGGCACCATTTCAGAGGGCTCCGATACGGTAGTTCATAGATTCAAGTGAATCGCCAATCCGACTACGATAAAAAGCACACATGAAGTTCACAGTAGCACTTATCATGTCCAAATTCCGTCTGGATTTTTAATTCCGAATCGACCTCTAGACCCTATATAAACATAGTTTGGTATTCCAAATGAAACCCTAGCCTCCAAGACACTTTTCGAACCCCAAAACCTAAGAGAAAACCCCCAAACCGAACACCATTCGGGGCTTGTAGTAGTCACCGCACGCCGTGGAAGATCGTAACCGACGGCGCACCTCGCCAACCAACAGCTACACGCGCCGACTGATGAGGTGCGCCACTTCGACGGCCGCCGTGAAATTTCACGCTAACTGACGCCGGACGCCGGATTCGCCGAGAAGACGACGCTTAAGTGTAAGCCGCACCGATTTTTCACCCGGGAAGCTATGATTTCCGCCATTTTCCGGCCACCTCAGGCCACCCCATAGCTCCTTTCCACCATTTTTGGACCTTCTGAACTCATCTACGTGGTCCCTTTTTGCAGATTCCTCACCGTTTGGAAGTTACAACGAAAACAAAATCGGCCGAAGGTTAGATCGAGTTTTCCGGCCACCACAGCGACTGTTACAAAGGTAATGGTACCAATGAGTTCCTGGTCTCTCGCTTTCCATTGATATGTGGTTTGTAAATTTTGGACATCGTTTGGTTAGGTTTCCATTTTTAGGTTGTTTCGGGTAATTACCGAGAAGTCGGGATTGAAATAGAGTACCGATTGGTCAAATTTGGCAAAATTGAAGTTGTATTAATGAAATTGGATGTTTTTAGGAATTATTGGACGGTTCAATTTCGAGAAATTAGCTCCCGGGTGAAAAACCCCAATTTTAGGTATCGGGCCTATAGGGCACACTGTGTAATTGGACCTGTCGGAGTCCAATTTGGATGGTTTCTTAGTTCTAACAGTTATTCTAAGGCCTTCTGGCATCTTATTGTTGGTTCAGTTATTAGAGCCAACTGGAAGTTTTATCTGAGACATGTGCACTCACACCAAGTCGGGAGGCAATCCCCGCAGGGGAGCAGACTGAGCGCCTATAGTCCGTGAGTGTATGTATATGCTTAAATGATTTGGGGGTATTATGTTGATATATCTATTGTGATAAAATACTTTACCTATATACTGTTTGATCAGATGGTTGGTTGCATTCAAACATGATTTTCGGTTTCGTATAAAACAAGTTATTATTTCATGTGAATTTTGTCAACATTTCAATTATTTGCAAGTTTTACCGCTGTCATGACTTAATCGTGGTGGGTTTGACATTCTCAGTACATGGATTGAAGTTGTAAACTATCTTGAAAATTATTGTTAAAAGAAAGGTGGACTCGAAGATTCAGGACCTAATTTTTAATACGGTATTGTTGAAAGGTACTTGTGAGAAAGGGAATCTATTTATATTGGTTAACATCGTGATGGCCTGTTACCCGAGGTTTATTAGTTGCCACGTGGATGGCCGTGGGCTTACCCGAGGATTATTAGAGACACGTGGATGGACGTGTTCACTGAGGTTTGTTAAGGTTATCGTGATGGTCAAGCCATCTGAGGTTTGATAGTGCTACGTGATGGCCAAGTTTACCCTGGAGGTTATTTAGGTGCCACGTGATGGCCGTGCTTACCCTGAGGTTTATTAGGTGCCACGTGACAGCACGCTCGCCTCGAGGTTTGTTAAGGCCACGGATGGCCTGCGCCCACCGAGGTTTGTTAGTTGCCACGTGATGGTCGTCTACTGGAGGTTTGTTAGTTGCCACGCGGATGGCCTGGCTCACCTGAGGTTCGTTAGCCGCTACGTGATGGCCGTGTAACCACGTGTTCATTAGTTGTCACTAAGGTCGTGGAGGCTCCGCACCACTGGCTTATGACGGGTATGTGTATACATGTTGTTTCTCTAAATATAAGATAACCATTTTAATAATTCATGACGGCATTTCAAAGTTATCTTATTACTTGATGGTTATACATGTTTTGTGCTCGCTTTATGTTGTGTACAAAGGCGCATTATGGTTTTCTAACATTGTGTCTACCATTTCAGGAGCATGACTCAGATATGTCGACGCGTAAAGTTTGGTTTTGTGAAATGTTTCTAAACTAGGAACTCATAAAGAGTGAACTAAGGTTTTGAGAAGAAACCATAGCAAATATAAAATGTTATTTTCCTCTTATAAATTATGCCACCACCGAGATTACTATCTCACATTATTGTTTCTTTAAATCTGTTCCTCAGGTCCGCATTATCGTAGGGCCTATCTCGCGCCGCATTCGATGTCGCTCTCCCGCCACAAATTGGTCGCACTCTATTGCATTTATCCATTTGTGTTTGATGTATTGACCACCATTTCTACTGCATTCTCTAACCACAATACTCTTAATGCTCAATATTCGTATTGAACTTTATGAAACCTCATTTATAATCATGTGTGTTTTTATATATACATGGTAATCGGGTATTAAATTACTACATAAAGCATTCCCTTCCCATATGGGTTCCACCGTGATTCTCCTAGGGATTATACGCTGGGACTTCACTAGAAGTGACCACCCTGAAATCCGGAGGGTATCCTGCCTGGGTCCCGTCGCCTTGGTATCGTAGCTCTAGTTCTCGACCTGGGTCAGATATTGTCGTGCAACTCATCCAGTTTCAGATACCTTCCTAACCTTATCCCTTGAAATTGGATTATGTTCCATTTATTCTCGAATATAGTTCTTCTTCCAGATGGCACTTAGAGGTTGTGTATAGACTGATAAAGTTGAATAAGGTCACCAGAACTAATATCCTGTCGATCGATGACCTATTCGACGCCTCCGGTGGCAAGAGAGTGTTCTTAAGATCGGCCAGGTCGTGGTACCATCACTCAAGGATTGGTGGAGTCAAACATCTCTTAAAGACTCGCTTCAAGACGAGATATGGGCGCAAGAGTTTAGTGATTTCTTCTGACTCACCAATGCCCAAGCAGCCTTTCATGGATTTAATGAACCGTGTCTTCCGTCCATACTTAGATCGGATTATTACCGTCTTCATCGACGATATCTAGTGTACTGAAGCGAAGCTGAACATAAGAGAGACATTCGGGGTTTGCGTTACGACTTTAAGGCAATACTTACTGTATGCCGTTCAAGAAATGATGAATTTGGTCGGTCAGAAAGGTTTCGACATGTAGTTTCATTGATGGCATTTAGGATCCTCGTAAAAGTAGAAGCAAGCAAATCGGGATAAACTAACTACTAAGTGACGGTAGAGGTGCTGAGTTCCTAGATTAGCGGGGAATTACCTTAGGTTCATAGAAGGGTTCTCAAAATAATAAGACTAATTTCATTGTTTGACTAGGAAAGGAGATCGAGCCAAAAAGGTAAAGGTCATTGGTTTGATTCTTGTAAATGGTTCTTTTCAGTATTCGTTGGGGAAATTTCTCCTAACTCTAGATTTTAAGGATATTGTGGAGGTGTAAACCTAATCCTTGGTTATTTGTAAGGATTTGAGGGGATTTTGTATAGAGGGATATGATTCATGGATTATTTTCGAAGAAGGATTTCATCCCAACTTTAGATCAAGTTGAGTGATGATTTGGCGCAACTTGTATCTCGTTTAAAGATGTGTTCAAGATGTTTGCTGAATAGAGTGGCTTTGATGTGTGTTTGAGTATTGGGATTGGATTTGGTTGGAAACTTATGGAAAAGTGGGGAAAATCATACCCGCATTTTTGTGGGTCGGATTTTTCAGGCTGTTAGTATTTTGGGCCATAACTTGACTATTTCTCGTCCGACCGAAAGTGATTCCACTTGGAAAGGAACTCTAGCACTTTATCTTCTGTAAATGAGGCACATGGAGATAGTGGGATACAAGAGGTGTTTCACAATGGGTGCGTTTGTTTGTGTAACCCTAATAATGAGTGTTAAATGTTGATCCTAGTAAGTGTAAGAGAGAGTGCACTGGGGATCAAGGTTTATGCTGAAGGTATAAGAATATACGTGAGTCGAGCGGTGATAAGCACAGGACCACTTGAGTAATTCTTTATACGACACCTGACAGAGAGGCTAAGGAATCTTATGACTTACATTATAGCATCCTCGAGTAGTCTCAGTTTTGACTTCCTTGGGAGACTTTACATTTGAATCCAAGGAAGGTGGACTATAACTTCACATACTGTGGGTTTGATAAGTCAGGGGAATTTTGTACCATTCCGTGCTTTGACTCCAGGTGATTTCTATGATATAATGATATTTTTATATATATAAATTTTGAATTAATATACATGATGTTTTTAAATATCCATGTGGTTGATTGTCAGAAATTGTTTTAAAGATGACACGGGTATGAGAACGTGTGAGAGTCCCGATTGATGTAATGGACACTAGGACAATGACTAGTCCTCGGGTCAGAATCCTAAAGGTCAGATGTATGAGATGTGGGCATATCCTCGTGGTAAGTCCCAACAATTTGTCAATGCTCCGGATGATTAGCTAGTCCTCGGTTGAAAGCTCGAAAGAATCAACGACGAGGCCGATGGTGGTAGTATCGCATTTATGTGTTTCCATCATCAACCTAATATATGTGAAATGCTCATGTTTTGAGACATTCGAATTATGTATAATTGAAATGTTTATGAGCATGGCTTGTTAGGGGATTCACTTATCGAAGGTTTAACTTATCCCATTTATTTCCTCCACCTGATTGTATAATGGCACTTCAGCCGTGTGGACATGAAAGTCAGAATCTCGTAGGGTTTTGAGATGGAGTACTTTATGCCAACCCTTAGCTTCGGTTGCGGTTGAGCATACGCTTTTGATGAATATTTAAGTAAGTTATGTGGATATTCTAAAGGATTCGAAGTTTGAGGTCGAGGATCGAGTATTCTAAAACTCTCTCCTTCGAAGGGGTGGTACGCTTTTGTGGTGCGAGAGCTAAATCCTCTACATCTGACCTTTGAGATTGCTTGAGAGGATAGTCCATGGCCTAGATTAGACTAAATTCTGAGAGCTTCAGTCTATAATGTGTCTAATATCTCCATGCTACGCTAAGTATATTCTAGATCCTCACAAGTGTCGATGACACTGGGATCGAACCGAGGGATGACTTATCCCATGAGGAACAGCCACAAGTGCATTCGTAGAGAAGAGAAGAGTCGCGAACAAAGACAATATCCCTTAGTGAAAGTCCCTTGAGAAACCACCTAGCCTTGGAAGAGGCGACTTTGAGAGCTGAGAACCAAATGCCAACCAAGATCCTCATCTCTTCCAGATGGTGTACCTAATTTCGTGGACCTAAATTTTCTTTATGTAAGTACATTGTAATGACCGTACCAAAGAATACAGTTTGAAACGTGTTTGACCAAGTTTGATTGGGCTCTGACTAAAAGTTGATCAGGTTTGACCAACACTTAGCTGGGTCGACCAAAGTTGACTTTTTCTAAGAATGAATAATTTTGGGTTGACTAAGGTAACCATTTCTCGTAGGCCCGTCGATACGAGTTCATAGACTAAGTGAACGTCACAATCCGACTTACTGATAAAAAGTTACTACCTTATTAGAGTTCTGTTAGTGCAGCACTTTATCAAGGTTCAAATCTTGTCCTGATTTTTACCCAAATCGAATTTTTAATTCTATAAAACATAGTTTATATTCCAAATGAAACCTCTAGCTTCTCCAAGACACTTTTTGAAACCCCAAAACCTAAGAGGAAACCCTCCAAACCGAACACCATTTTGGGGCTTCGAGAGAAGTCACCGCACGCCGCGGAAGATCGAACCGTACTTCCAGGCACCGCCAACCACAGCTGGCACGCACGACTACAGAGGTGCGCCACTTCCGGACGGTTTTCGGCCAGGAAATTTCACGGCCAACCGACACGGACGCGATCTCGGCCAGAAGAAGACGACTACGGGCCAGACCATTTTTCACCGAAGTGCTTTGTGGATTTCGGCTATTTTCCGCCACCAAAGCCACCCATAGCCTCCTTTCCAATCATTTTTGACCTTCCGAACTCACCTACGTGGTCCCTTTTGCGCATTCCTCACCGCTGGGAAGTTACAACGAAAACAAAATCGGCCGGTTAGATCGAAGTTTTCCTAGCCACCACATCGTTGGACCAAGGTAATGGTACCAATGAAAGTTCCCGTCTCGGGCTTCCATTGATATGCGGTTTGTAAAATTTGGACATCGCTTGGTTAGTTTCCATTTGAAGAAAGCCGTGCAATTACCTAGAAGCCTGATCAAATAGAGTACCATTGGTCAAATTTGGCAAAATTGAAGTCGTATTAATGAAATCGATGTTTTAGGAATTATTTGACTAGCTCACTGAGAAATTAGCTCCTATGAAAACCCCACTTTGTGACGGCCTATAGGGCACACTGTGTAATTGGACCTGTCGGAGTCCAATTTGGATGGCTTCTGGGCCTAACAAAGATTCTAAGGCCTTCTGGGGCATCTTAAGGCCAGTTGCCCGCTATTGTGAGCTTCCAAGTTTTAGTTTTATCTGCAGACATAGTGCATCACTTCTGCCGAGGCAATCCATAGGGAGTGACTGAAAGGCCATACCGCGAAATCGCTGAGTACGCTTAAATGATTCGGGGGTATTATGTCGATATATCTATAAAGGAGATAGAAGTTAGATAAAAATACTTTACCTATATACCGTTGATCGGGATGGTCGTCAGATTCAAACATGATTTTGCCAGATAAAACAAGTTATTATTTCATGAATTTTGTCACTTCACTATTTGCAAGTTTTGACTGTTCGTGGATGAATCGGGTGGTGTTTCGATATTCGAGTACATGGATTGAAGTTGTAAACTAGTCTTGAAAAATTATTGTTAAAGGTGGATCTTGAGATTTCGGGGGACTGATTTAATACTGATTGTTGGAAAGGTACTGTGAGAAAGTGGAATCATGATATTGTTACCACGTGAATACGTTACCCGAGGTTTATTAGCTGTTGACATGGCTGTCGGGTTACCCCGAGGATTATTGCAGGACACGGATGGATGTGTTCACCAGGTTTGTTAGTTGCCACGTGATGGTCGTTTACCCCAGGTTTGATAGTGCCAATGCGGATGGCCAAGTTTACCCGGAGGTTATTTAGGTGCCACGTGGATGGCCAGGCTTACTCTGAGGTTTATTAGGTGCCATCATGGATGGTCGTCGGTCGAGGTTTGTTAAGGCTACGTGATACGTCTACCTGGAGGTTCGTTAGGTCACACGCGATGGCCTGGTCTACTGAGGTTTGTTAGTTGCCACGCGATGGCCTGCCCACCGAGGTTTGTTAGTTGCCACTGGCTTAACGGCAAACCACGTTCCATTAGCTGTTGACAGAACAAAGGAGGTCTACTTTTTTACCGACTATTATATGATGGGCAAGGTGGGTATAATATTGTGTTGTTTCGGGGAATATAGTATAACTATTTTTAATACTCATGATTTGGTGCATTCAAAGTTATCTTATTACTTCATTAATATACATGTTTTGTGTCATTTATGTCATGCGATGCGATTATGGTTTTCTTAATATCGTGGTCGCCTGGTTTCTAGATACATGACTTGCATATGTTGGACGCGGGGTAAAAGCTCGGGTTTTTCTTAGTGGAAATGTTTCTAAACTTAATCCTTTACAAAGAATAACGGAAGGTTTTGAGAGAGAAGAACCATAGCAAATATAAAAAATGTTATTTTCCTTGTATAAATTATGCTAATTCACCGAGATTATTATCTCACATTATTGTTTTTAAATCTGCTCCTCAGTCCGGCATGCATCGTAGGCCTATTCGCGCCAGACGGACGTCAAGCCTCCTCGCCAATACCAAGCCGCACTCTATCAGATTTATCCATTTGTGTTTGATGTATCGACTTATTCATTTCTACTTGTACCCTAAATCCAGTCAATACTAGAATGTCAATATTCGTATTGAACTTTATGAAACCTCATTTATAATTGTTGGTGTTTTTATATATACATGTATAATCGGGTATTAAATTAATACATGGTGTTACCCTTCCTTAGCATGGTTCCACCGTATCTTCCCTAGGGATTATACAGCTGACTTCACTAGCGGGACCACCCGAAACTTATGATCCGGTCGGCCCCTGTCAGTCATGGACTTGATCTTTGCTTACGAGTTGACCAATGAGATCCACTCTACAACACGATATACCACCAAAGAGGGAGATGGAAAGTGGAAAGGTCAAACCGTATGAGCTCTGATGATCATGAAGCGCGCCAATCGTAGTTTTTCGAGGCACCATGTCCGAATAGGACACACGCAAGGGTTTTCTTAAGGATATTGAGAAAATGTTTGCCAAAAATGAAAAGGCTGAAACAAGTACACTTTTGGCCAAACTTATCTCAATGAGGTATGTAGGAAAAGGAAACATAAGGGAGTACATTATGGAAATGTCTCACATTGCTTCAAAATTGAAAGCACTCAAGTTGGAGTTATCTGAAGACTTGCTAGTGATTATTTTGATATCCCTTCCGACACAAGATAACTGTTTAAAGTGAGCTATAATCGTCAAAAGGAGACATGGTCTCTTAATAGCTCATATCACACCGGTCCAAGAAGAGAAAGGTCAGCGTGGATAAGACAAAAAGTGCCTCACTTAGCGCGATTACCTAAGGACAAAAGGAATAAAAGAAAGAAAAACTACTGAAGTCGGGCAGCTCCGAAACCACAAAAGAAACAGAAAAGGATGAAAATTCGAACGGCCGTTACTTTCAGGGGATCCGTTATCATGCAAAGAAGCATTACACCACTATCACACATGGCGTGCAAAGAAAGGTATGCTTTTAGCTTGGTTTGTTCTCGAGGTTAATTTGACTCTAATTTTACACATGGTGGTTAGATTCGAATGCAACAACTCACATTAGTGTGTCCATGCAGGGTTGCCTAAGTTGCCAAAAACCAAGTGATGATGAAAGAAACATCTATGTTGGTGATGGCAATCCGATGGAAGTTGAGGCAATGGGACTTTTAGATTATTGTTAAGAACTGGATTTTATTTGGATTTGATTGAGACTCATGTTGTATCGTCTCTTAGATGGGATTTGGCTCTATTCCCGTTGACACATCCGTTATCATATTCATTCGAAAATGGAAAAGTCATTCTTTATCAAAATTCAAATTTGGTTGGTTTTGGTTCTTTATTACATTACAATAATCTATATTTGCTTGACACTTGCTTCATTTAATGAATCCTTGCATGTGGCACAAAAGAGGTATAAAGTATACCAACTACAAGGAGAATTCATCATTATGGCACAAGAGATTAGGTCACATCTCCAAAGGAGAATTGAGACTTGTGTCTCATGGAATTAGACTTTTGATTTTATGGATTTTGACATTTGTTAATTGTATTAAGGAACAAAAACAAACATTAGAGATTGATGCTAATGGGGGTGGTCAGATGTCTTAGAACTTATACATACTGATATTTTGGGCCATTCTCACGGCTTGAATGGTCAAACGTATTTTATAACATTCATGCACGATTTCTCGATATGGCTACCTTTATCTCATTCATGACAAATTACAATTTTGATGTGTTCAAAAAACTATAATGTCAAGTTGAAAATCAACCTCAACAAAGGATTAAAGCTAGCCAGTCCGACCGGGTATTAGTACTATGGTAGATATGACGGATCAGGTGAACAATGTCCTAGATCGCTGGTTAAATTCCTGGGAGGGAATGGTATCACCACGCACACCTTATGCCGTGCACGCCTAGCATGAATGTGGTGTTGCTTAAAGACGGAATTAATCATTTAAGGATATGGTGAGGAGTATGATTAGTCATTCTACCTTACCAACATCACTCTAGGGTAAAGCATTAAAGACCGTAGTGTATATACTCAACAGAGTTCCAACTAAAGCAACTAATAAAACCCCTCATGAGATTTGGACAGGCAAAATGCCTAGTTTGAAGCATTTGCACATTTAGGGATGTCCTGCTGAGGCACGACCTTATAGGCCAAATGAAAAGAAACTGGACTCAAGAACTATCGGTTGTTACTTTATTGGATATTCTAAAAGATCCAGGGGTTACAAGTTTTATGATCCCACTACTAAGGCCATTTTTGAGACAGAAAATGCTCGGTTTTTTGAGGATGTTGAGTTTGTGGGGGAAGAAAAGATTCAGGACTTTGTCTTTGAAGAGGAACATGTTGAAATTCCTCTAATTGCTTTTGACAATGATCGGGTTCAAGCTTCTATTCCTGATATTGTTCAAGAAGCAATTCCAGATCAAGACAATGTTGTAGATCCTTCTGCTCAAGTTCAACAAATTGTTCCAAAAGAACAAACTCTACAACCTTAAGAACCTATGCCATTAAGGTGATCCATTAGAGAGAGGAGAAGTGCAATTTTGAATGATTATGTTGTATTTTTCCAAGAACATGAGGTTGACATTGGTGTGGTGGAAGATGATCCAATCAACTTCACTGCTTTCATTGAAAGTTCTAACTCTCAAAGGGATCATGCCATGAATGAAGAGATGAAGTCCATGAAGGACACGATGTTCGGGACCTTGAACTATTGTTTCAAGGTGCAAAACCCATTGGTTGTAAATGGATATTTAAACCCAAAGAAGGATCTGTGCTACAAATGTGGAAAGGTACACAAGGCTCGCTCTGTCGCAGCGGTCTCTAATAAAGAAGGTATCGAATATAAAGAGACTTTCTCCGCTTTTCGAAAAGACTCCTTTCAGATAATAATGGCAATTAGTGGCATTTTAATCTTGAAGCTATGATCGATGGATGTTAAGACGACGCTTCTCAATGGTGACATTGATGACAATTTATAAGGAAAAACAAAACTTTGTGTTAGAGATGCAAAGCAAATGGTTTCCAAATTAAAGAAATCCATCTATGGACTCAAGCAAGCACTTCACAATGGTATTAGAAATTTCACCAAGTTGTCATCTCGTTTGGTTTTGAGATGAACTTGGCGGATGATTGTATATACCACAAGTTTAGTGGGAGTAAGTATATTATTCTGGTTTTATATGTTGATGACATACTGCTAGCCATAAATGATATAGGCTTATTGCACGAAACCAAGAGATTTCTATCAAAGCAACTTGAATGGCAAGATTTTCGTGGACGTCTCTTGGTTTTAGGATTCAATATATCGAGATCGCTCTCAGGTATTCTTAAATTATCACAAAAGAGCTATATCGATAAGGTACTAAAAGGTCTGTATGATTGTAAAACCAGTGACAACCCGTGTCTAAGGGAGATAACTTCAGCTTATGTCAATGCCCCAAGAATGACTTAGAAACTAAAGAAGTGCAAAAGATTCCTTATGCCTTGGCTGTAGGGAGTATGATGTATGCTCAGGTTTGTACGCGTCCGAATATTGCGTACATTGTTGGAATGCTAGGGAGATACTTAAGTAACCCGGGATTGGATCATTGGAAAGCATCCAAACGGGTCATGCGGAATTTACAGAGAACAAAAGATTTTATGCTCACATACGCAAACCTGACGCTTGGAGATCATTGGCTATTTTGATTCTGATTTTTCCAGATGTCAAACAGTAAGATCCAATTTCTAAGTTATATCTACATGTCACGAGGAGCTCATATTGAAGAGTGCTAAGCGTGACACTCATAGCTTCTTCCACCATGGCAAATGGAGTTTATAAAGATGTTTGAGGCATCCAACCATGGGATCAATAGCGGGATCTCGGCAAAGTCAAAGCATATTAACATCAAGTTCCTGATTATTAAGGAGAGAGTTCAGAGTGGACAGTTGTCTATTCAACACATTGGGACAAACTCCATGATTGCGGATCCACTTACTAAGGGAGTGCCACCCAAGGTCTTTCATGAGCACATTGCTCATATGGGTGTTGTATATTTTCAGGATATTTATTTAGTTTAAGAGTGGAGTTTATATTTTTAGATTATTTTCGGACTAGACATATTATCTTGTCATTTTGGATCTGATTTTCTAGTTGATTCCATTTGAGATCATTTCGATTATAAAGTGTTTGGTTTATTTTGTCTCTGAGACTTTATTTAAATTGATTCTCTTTCTAAGGCATAAGGTAGAACCGGTTAAATAAAGCATCAGAGGATAAAACAACCTCAGTTTTAATGCCACATATCAATAGCAGTCCATATAAAAATTAGTTATATGGGGAAATATGGTATTAGTGAACCAGTTCGTTAATGTAAAGTTGCTTTTGGTCTATGTTGACCATATTGGATTGAGTGTTTGCAGAGATGCATTGGTATGATATGGCAAAATTCGACTTATAAGGTTCTTGCTGGTGGAGTGCAGCATATGGCCCCAGTGGGGATTGTTGGGTTTTAATCTATCATAGCTAGGCTTATATGTGTATAATTATTTATTCTGAGCTATCAAATAAGGTTGAATTATTAAATAAAGTGATCTAATATAGGTTTTTAGGTATTTTGGGCTTTATGCATCTAATTTAAGTGTGGACCTCCCTTATGTGTAGAAGGCCGGGCTGGTTCTAGTTCTGATGGGCGATTAGAAATTATAAATCTAGGGTTTCAAACTAGGGTTTCGCTGATATAAATGGTTATGGTCCCAATTAAAAGCATGATCATTCTTTGACATCCATCATCAAGAGGATTTAGGAACTGCATTCTAATTAGAAGACAAAACCACAAGACTCCAAAGATAAATTACCAATGGAGAATTCAGGTATGCTTCCGCTATTATTTGTTTGGTATACTTGATGATCTGGTATGAACAGATCCTGTTTTTAAGATATTCAATTCTCAACATATTTTTTCCATACACTTTGTGCCTTCCATTGATTCAGAAGGAGTCTACGGAGGAATTTTGTTTTCTGGTTTTTTCAATAGTTAGCATCGCATTTTGGGAATGGACCGGTGGAAGTGGGTAGGGGCCGGATGCATATCCTGAAGCCTTTTCTTCCTGGAGTGCTCCAATGGTGAAGGGGTAATTCATCTTCAGCAATGCAGGGTGGACCCTGTTGTATCTGATAATTTCTTGTGCTTGCAGTCCCCATTTGCTTCACGCCATTACCAACTATTATCAGCGAGTTTAGTGCTAAGACTGCCCGTCATTAAATGTACATTTTTGTGGTGTTTGAGGCCTGAATGAATGAATGTCCCTCCACTAAACTTTGAAGTGAGCCGCCTGGGTACTCTTGACTTCTCTCTTTTTCTTTTACATACTCTGAAAATGGTGTTGGATGATTAATTCATTAGCTTATTGGGTTATATTGTTTTTCTCATCACTTTTATACATAAGCTTCAATATCTTAGAGGGTCTATAATAGGAGATACCATTGTTTTTAGTACAGATGTTCCTATAAAAATGGGAAATGCCCTACCTTTGAGTTCGGTTTCAACTATTGATTTATATAATTGAAAGAAATTAATTAGGTTGCGAAGTGAGGTCTATAAAGCGATCAACGATCCCGATTTAAAGTATCTCTGGGATAAATCTCAAAAAAAATTTGAGTAATGACGGTGTTCAATAATTAAATCGTATAAAATTATGGACTATATTAGGAAAAAAGACATAGTTCATCATAAATTTGACTATTGAATTTACAACAATGTGTCTAACTTGTTATGGAAAAATTTGAGGGGTGTGTAAAGAATATTCTTGAAGGTCAAACTATAATCATTATATTGGATGAGTTAAGAGTTATCACTTTGTTACTAGGATAAGAATTATAACGAAATATGATTCTTTTGAGGTGGCATAAACTATCAAGGAAATAATTTTCCCTAAAAAATTTCACTAAAATAAAAAGTCGTATTTTACACATTATATAAAATGATATTCAAAAGCATACTTTTTATTTATAATCTAATCATATCTAACAGTTCATTTTTCTTCGGAAAAAAGAAAAAAAAGTCTAGCAGATGACAAATAAATTAAGGTGCAAAACCTTCAAAAATGCTATAGTATTTCTCTTGTATTTCAGGGTGTAGGTGACATTTTGATACGACCTTGGATCAAATTACATAATAATGGTGATATTAATTTCAACAAATTAAATCCTGATTGGATTATGAGCCCAATACTAGTTATTAGAAAATTCCTGATATTGCAAGATTAATTACTTAGCTTTTCTTGTTGCATTATCAACAATATTGATGAACATTTGCAGTAGTGGTAAGTTCAGAATTCTGTACTTTCTTGTGATGGCGACATTTTAGAAGGGACATCACATTACAGGTTCTAACTATATGGACGGTAGCAGTTAAGTCAAAGCTTATATTAGGTATTGGAAACTAAAGGATATCAACTAGTAGTCTATCAAGTTTACTTCCATATATAAGGAAAATATATCGACTTATCAAGACAATGTCTTTGTCTCTTCCTATAAACAGTTTTCTAAACTACTTTATAAAGGACAGATGGAGATTGGATGAAAAGTTACTTTTCATACCTTCATTAGTCATTTTCTTTCGAGATTTGTCCTAAAATAAAATTTTTTTTTTTCAAAAATATCTCAAAGTAATACTTGTTTTAAAATAATATCCAAACTAATGTTTCCTTGTCATGTCACAAAAATCGTAGTTGGTGACTACTGTTTTAAAAATTATGTCACAAAAACCATAGTTGGTGACTATGATTTAAAATTTTTTAAAACAGTTAAAACTGTAGTTGGTGTCTATGGTTTTAGGCTTAAAGTTAAAACCGGAATTAGTGAGTACGAGTTTAATTTTTTTTTTAAATGATTAAAACCATATTCACCAACTGCGGTTTTAACTATTTTAAAAAATTTAAAACTACAATCATCAACTATGTATGTTTTCGGTGACATGATAATGAGGCACTAGTTTGGGCATTATTTTGAAACATGTATTAGTTTGATAATTTTTTTTTTAGGTTGTTTTGGGACATCACTCTTATCTTTCACCTTATAAAAGTAGTAAAGAAAAAGAAAAAGACACAAAGGATGACAAAAGTAGCATTATTTATTCATGAGGATTGATATTACTACAATTTATTTTTATTTTTAATAGAGAACAAAATATTCTTTTTTTCCTTAGTTTTGGAGAACAACCATAATTCAAAAGGACATATTTAGCCTTCACTGGGTACAAACACATACTTTCTTATTGAAGTTCAATCAACAACAATACAAAAACACATATGATATGATCTACATATACGTGTACATCGATAAAGGATCATTAAACCTAAACAAACACAAAACAACGAAAGTTTCAATATAAAAGAGGAAAAGGTGAATAGCCACAACTACCATAGAATGAGATGGATATTTTCATAGAAAATGACTATAAATCTAATGAATCACGACCAATTCGGGACTTAGGACAGACTGCAGGAGCATCCACTATAGATTAATGCTGGGAAGATGAAGATTGAATAGTAGTCTCCCATTGTTCTTCACTGATGCATGGCCTTCATCATCGCTTAAAGAAGCGAAGTCCAGACTCTCCTCCATCGATGAGGAAACTTCTGCTTTCTTCAAGCTCAATATCTTTCTTGCTTGAAGAACAGGGGTAGAACAGAACAATTTTCTAAGAATGAAGGAATGGGAAATGAGCTTGACTTAGCCATGTAGAGAGGTGGAGATAACTCAGAAAGAAACTGAGGGGCTTTTGAGATATTGGGTCTATTGGAATGTACTCTTTGTATGGAACTTCGTGGGATTTGTGTGTGTATATATAGACAGACATCCTCTGCATGGGCGCCTTTTTGGGGGTGTTTAATTAGTTATGATAAAACCAACCTAGTGATGAAGTTTGCTCCCTAAATGAACATGTGGCCTCTAGTCATTGGATCAAGAAAGGTGCTGCCCAAAAGTTCCCAAAAAAAAGGTGAGTTTTTTTTTCTTACATTTTTAATTAATTTATTCGGTTTGTATATACAAGGAAAAGAAAGTAAAAGGCCGAAAAATGGAGAGAAAAAGGTTTTCAGAACCTATAAACTTTAGTTACATATGCCTCTATAACTTTTGTTTTTCCATTTTCTTTATATATATATATATATATATATATATATATATATATATATATATATATATATATATATATATATATATATATACTTAAATACTTTTTTCACAATAAATCCAACCGGGGATATATTCCAATTTGAATATTTTTCTTTCCATGATACTTTCCGTGATTTACAAGGAGAGGGATTTTTTATTTATTTATATCTTTCTTCTTCTTTCCCTTAAGAGTATTTTGCATGCGTGGTTTGTGGGAATGGACAGTGACAATTGGGCGAGTGATGCACGATTGGGAGACCTTTTCTTTTGAGTGCTGGAATGTGATGGGGCTATTCATCTTCTTTGTCTGGGATGGACCCTGTTGTTTAAAGTGATTTTTCTGTAGCAGCAATCCCCATTTACTTCACGCTATGTCTTACAATTATCAAAATTTCTAACTGCTAAGAAACCCACTAATGCATGATGCATGTACATTTTAGTGGTAGCTGAGGCACAAAGTGAATGGTGTGCTTCCACTCAAATTTGTAGTAAGCCGCCTAGACTCTTCATGAGTTCAGCTTCCTTTTCCTTTTATAGAGATTGACATGGGTGTTGGATGATTGACTAATAGTAGAGTTTCATTACAAAATAATAGGATTAGCTTATTAGGTTATAAGGGTTATGTGTTCATCAGTTCTGTTAAAAGAAAATGGGAATAGGTAACAAGAAAAGAAAATAAAGATGATAACAAAAACACTAAAATATTATGGAAACCTTAAACAAAGAAAAACCAGGAACAAAGAGGAAAAATTTACTCTTATGGTACTTGAGTACAAATTAATTATGGTGGCTATTAAATTATAGAGCTCAAATCCCTGGAAATAAATAACATATTTAAGTATTCACATTCTAAACAGACATGGATTCTAATAAGGTCAGTAATGGGCTATGGGATTTTTATTAAAAATCCCTAAAATGTCCATGATGACGCAACTCAAAACTTTTCAAGTCAAATCGAACATAATTCAAGTCACCCAATTCTAACAAGCTCCACCTTCCTGCATTCAAATGTATCAAAACATATACTCTAATCTTCAACAAATTCTCAACATCTTCCACAAAAGCCCATAAAGGTCCGTAAAAATCAACAATGAATGCAAGCCAAATTCAAGCAATACTTAAACTTGGCTATAGGAAGTAACTTGGTCATCGTATTGTTGGATTACCATGAATACTAACTTTACCCATGATAATATTACCATTTAACATGGAAGGGGTAGTGACAACATCATCACTTGTGACTGTAGAACCCTGTAACACATATAATTTAGTATAACTTCTATTTCTATGCACCTTTCATTACAATACTATGGGCACCTTTACTAATTTTCAAAACTCCACCTTCACCTATTTACTTGTGCCATTTTGAATCAAGAAAACTAAAAAATAAATAAATCATGTTTAGCTCTTCTAATTTGGAACATGTCTCACACTACCAAGTGTCCTAATAACCCCATCAAACATTTTGATTTAGACTAATCCAATTCAAACAACTCTACATGATGCATTATTTACCATTAACACAACACATTTAGACATTTCATATGTTGAAAACCAATCCTGATTTGGACACTTATGAAACGTGCAACTTAAGTCAACAATCCAATCATTTCTAAGTTTAGAGTCGTCATTTGAAGCAAGTAGGAAATCTCCATCAATGTTATTATCTTCTACTATGACGCCCCAAAACCAGGGTGTCCGTTGACAACCCGTTAACCCGCGGAAAATCTATCGTCTGTGTGGCGAGACCCATGCACAGTAAAAATGGTCACTTGGGCCCTTACACCCGTACTCTGTCAAAATACACCCAATTATATTCTAATGGTTGAGTTTATTACATTACTCTTAATACAAACACATATTAAAATTTACAGTTCTAATACATGTTATACCAAAAACATCAAAGCCACAACCCGACTTTCTTCAAAATTGGCCTCTAAAATGGTAGTCTTCTAGAAACGCTCCACAGCCTTTGAAATAATATTCCCTCGACGGGGTAGGCAATTGCCCGATGGTGGAATTACCTAAATGGGTTACTCCCCATCTAAGTGCATATGCAATGATTCAATGTAAACACACACTCAAGTAAATACGTGATCCCTGCACCAGATATCTACATGCTGATCCCATGTCTCGAGTCCTCACCGACTCTAGCACTTGCACAAGCCATGTATGAGAGAAAACACCCGTTTTTCAAAAAAAAAATTGTTGTTCTCGAAAGCACACTACCGAGATTTAGGTAAAAGTATTGGACTACCCTCCGGTGATGTGTTGGAGAACCTTCGAAACAATTCATGGGCTCCTCCGGCGTGTAATTGTTGGACCCAAATGCCGACCTGATACTCGGAAAATCATCCATTGAAATTCCTTTCGCAACCATGTTCGTTTTTCTTTTACTTTTTCATGTCATGCACTCACACCTAATTTCTAGGTTACCCCGGTGCGTATGAATGCATTATGCCATTTCAACACAATTTATACCAATATATCAATTATGCATATATTCTCAAATTTGCACTCATACCACATGTTCAATTTTGATCAACCAACACCCAAATTAGCTCACTTGAGTTATTCACAATTCCATTTCAATGGCCTACACACACAAATTATGTTTTATGTAATTGTGGCCTCATATTAACACATTAAGTTCATGCATTAACCTATTAATTTCCACAACTCAAGCCATTCGCTTCAAACGAGTTTCATGCACACAACACATGAACGTTTTTGGTCTAGTCATACAAACCGGGTATTTTAACAGTCCAGCAACGATCGTGTTAGTGGTGCTCCTCACCAAACATAGTTCCCTTTGTGGAACGAATTCCTCATTTCAGGCCTCATACACCAAAACATAATTTATTGTATACATTATGAAACAATGCAAAGCAGTCTATTTGTTCAAACGGGTTCAAAATATTCAACAGTGGGTCCCAAGTTTTGGGACCGATCCAAAGCAACCACTCACGGCCTCAAATCCAGCTCAAGCATTTACAAAACACTTAAACAAGGGGTAAATCAGTAGGATAAAACCCCTACCTCAGGTTGTCAAACTCCACGAAATCGTGCCAGCGAAGCCCTCATTGCGTCAGAACACTTTGCTTCTTGGCTCTCGAAGAAATCAAGCCAGTCCCGAAAGCCGGGAATCCTAGAGAGAAGTTGCACACTCTCTCACTAAAAACCCTCCATTTTTTAATTCTGAGCTCTCCTCTCCCTACTGCACGTCTTCAGCTCCAAAAGTGGAGAAGAAGGCTCTTTTTGTCCCTCACTTTGCCACATGTCCTCTCCTAATTTGTTGAGAGGATTTCTTATCCACTCAACCTTCACCTTGACTTTTCTACCCAATGGCATCATGCCATGTGTCCACGATAAGGACCCACCTTGAGCTCAAGTTATTCTTAAACCGGTTCTTGACACGTGGCACAACGTAGCCACTATCAAAGTAATGCAAGTGTCTGTGCGACGCTAGTTTCCTCGAAAAACGTGCTAATTCCGACTGTCTCAGAATTTGATGAAAATCGAAGTGGTAGCTAGATTTTGCGAGACGATTCCAACGGTGAAGTCCGTTTTATCATCCGAGATCTAGAAAAATTTTGGATTTTTACGGAAATTACGATTTTGCCCTTTTTCGAAGAAAATTAGATTTTCTCGGGGTTTCACATTCACCCTCCTTAAAAATTTCGTCCCGATTCCACTCTGCGTCGATACATGCATATGTAGCTCACACAACTCCAAGATGCGTGTTCGGTGCATGATAGCGAGTTAAGGTCTAGTATTGACAACCGGAGTGGTTGTCATCTCATCCATGTCGAGAATGACATCAACACCCGATATTTCTACCACCACAGGTCCGCGCCCAGGCAGAATCAACGGATCACGATTCACGATCTGACACATCGACCAGTCACCTTAGATTATCTAGAAGAAATCTCTCATATTATGGCTTTTCTAAAGGCCTCAACCTCCTAAGCCCAAACCTATTACACAGATGCATTAATGAATGGAACATGATGCATCAATTCAAAACTACTCTAGTCAACAAGTGCAAGGGGGTAAACGTGCGCCTTTCGTCCGGCTAGTGGGCGGCTCGATCTGGCTTGTACCATGAGACCTTTGCCTCCTAGGACAATCTCGCCTCATATGCCCAGGCTGGCGACAATGGTAACACGTCCTCTGCCCAGCCTGACACTATAAGAAAAAAGACCTATCTTAACGGTTACTAACTGTCATCGTATGTGTTATATGTCATCATAACTTCCTAGTCTTATATGTCATCTATTGCAGTGTCAAGGTAGGTGTATCGACAAGCTTGACATATATAAATGTTAATGAATGTGTTTTTCTATTAATCAATATAACTACTCACCACTCTGTATGTCAAGGTTTGTGTTCAAATAAATCATGGTTTCTTTAAAGATATGTCAGGTGAGGATCTTCCTGTAGATTATAAATTGGAATTAGAAACATATGCCATGATAGCCTTTGAAAAAATTTAAAAATAAGCTTTTAATGTTGCAATGAAAAGTATATGATGCAACCTTTGTTGACATGAAGAAATTAGTTGCTTAATTTAAACACTTATTTAAAATATACCTTGTTTCATAACTAGACTTTATCTTGTTAACCACGTACACCATATAAATAGCCATGTAGCTAAGCTATTAAAAACACATGTACATTTATTGTGTTGGTGAATTAAGTTGTCATCCGTTTCAATATACAAACAAAATAATATATTCAAAAGAGAAGCTAAAGCAACTTTACTTAGAATAAAAGATACCAAAAGATAATGTAAATCAAGTTCTATTTATAGTACATACATCAAAAATAAAAACTCATAGAACGAATAGATAAATTATACAACCAAAATATTAATAACCCCATGTATGTATATACACATCTTTAAATGTCTCTATCTGAAAAACCACCTTGATCTTTCACCTAACTTGACTGTGGCCAAAAAATAAATAAACAAATGACACTAATTAATTATTAGTTGAAAATGAAATCCATGTAATAAAATCTTATTAACTACACAAACTTTAATCTTACCAAAATAACAATTGTACAACCAAAAAATATTAGTAACACATTCCTATATACATCTTGAAATCTCGCCAAAAAATATCATCTTGAGTCTTTCATTCATGATACCTCTACCAAATAAAATAAGGAAATAAAAAAATGATATTAACTAATTATTGGTATAAGATGAAACCCATGTAATGAAACTTTAAGAACTATACAAACTTTAATTTTACCAAAATAACAATTAAACAACCAAAATATTAATAAACGAGATGTATATACATCTTCAATTCCCTCTTTGTAAAAAACCATATGAAGCCTTTCACTAGTTGAAACCTATACCAAATAATACAAAGAAATAATACCAACTAATTATCAATTCAAGATGAAATTCATCATTATTCCTCAAATAACTATATAAACTTATTTACGAAAACAACATTTATCTGATAAAAATCTTGAAATCTCTCTTGGCAAAAAACCATCTTGAGTATTTCACCATTCTGAAACTTGCACCAAATAAAATAAGTAAATATTAATTAATTATTGGTTCACGATGAAATCCATCTAATGAAACCTTAAATCCATCTAATGAAACCTTAGTAAGTACACAAACTTTTATCTTACCAAAATAACTACACAACCAAAATATAACTCAATGCATATACATGTTGAAATGTCACCATGGAAAAAAGATCTTGAGCCTTTTACTATCCTGAAACTGTAACAAAATACATAAATAAATGATATTAATTAATATTGGTTGAAGAAATCTTAGTAACTAAAGAAGCTTTCATCATGCAGGCCAAAACCTATATACAAACAAAAAAAAATACATCAAACCCATTTGCTTTATATAAATTTTGAAGTATATGAAATAGAAATGCGAATGCAAAATTAGTCTATTTACCTGTTGAAGCAAGAGAGTGTTGACAAAATCAACCCACTCTGATCTTAATAAATTTATTTCATGCCGAATATAGATCTTTTTTCCATTAAATTGACATATTATTAATAAAAAAAATGTTAATATAACAACATATTCATATATAAAACTTCATAGTACTTAAGAAATATTATAGTTGAGTTCATACCTTCAACTTGAGTAGGCTCAAATCAAAAATGATCTCATTCATATACTTCATCACATAATAACCACAATGAACCCCTCCATGTTGTCTAGAGGACTCTACATAGACTCGTATATAATTAGAAAATGTATACATATATAATGTGATAAAACTTCCATGAACCTAAATATTTGCAATAAAACCAAAAGGTAAAAAAATTCGATATTTATTCAACTAAAGTAATTCCAAATTTAATAGAAAAAATATATAGCATGAATTTAAAAACACTTTTAGTAGATTTATTAAGGAGAGATTGAAGAAAATGGTGATATTTATCTTACCCGACATATCCAGTGAGTGTACTTTCTTATAAGCTTTCTTTTTCTTTGAGAAGGAATAAATTGATAACTACCAATAAAATTTAAGAAAATTAAGATACATTTCAACCATGAATACTTAATCTAAGCCAATATAAAAGGAAGATACATACATGTTAATTACTTCTTGAAAGAGGGTCTTTAGTTGGCTTATCTTACTTGAGAATTCGAGAAGTAAAACACGGTCATTGTTTAGAATTTTATATTAACGCAATGAAACTAGAGGGATAACAAACACAAATTAAAAGATCGGTAAGTAATTTGATAATAAAACATGAACCAATAGAAAATATTTATGTCATTATCTAAAACTGATACAGGGTTTGTATGGAGACCAAAATATACTCGGCTTTTCTTGAATTTATCAATCTCTCGGCAATGTATTGAGCTCTATTTTCCAACTTTGGTTTTGTTGTTCTAGCTTTAGAAACTATTTCTGGATTCACAAATATCAGCTTCCTCCTCATTGTATCTCTAAATACTCTTGTCTGAGTACCTAGAGAAAATTGAAATATATAAGAGATGATAGTACCGTAAAATATAACTTGAACTCGATGCACATAATGTAAGAGGAAATCCTACCATATGTAGAAACAAATACGAGTTTGATGAAACCTCTACCTCCGATATATTGATATACTCCATCTTCACACCAAAAGAAATGTGAAAAATTCCATACCAAACAGATCTACTGGAAATTGTACTTTTGGGGCTGGTCTATCTTTCAAAAATGCTGAAACTGTTTTAGCAAACAGTTGAATATCCTTTGGATTTTATTTCTTTCGTTGTTCAATAGGTTTCTCTGGTATCTTTGTTGCTTTCTTCTTATAATTTTTTTAAAAAAAAAAAAAAAAAAAAAAAAAAAAAAAAAAAAAAAAAAAAAAAAAAAAAAAAAAAAAAAAAAAAAAAAAAAAAAAAAAAAAAAAAAAAAAAAAAACTTTTTCTTCTTGGCTGTAGTCAATAATTTAGAACATTATTGTATTAGTAAGAAGCAAAACACTATAAAACAAATTAACTTCTGTGAAAATTACATGATATACCTCTTGCCCTCCTTCATAAGGTATCACAAGCTCAACAGGCCATAATACCTCGTGCCTAACTCCATCCCTCATTTTAGAGACATTTGGAAGTGGAAACGATAGAAAGACATCAGGTTGAACAGGATGAATGATGGTGATTTGCAAGAATGGATTCGGACCATCCATTCGCCGGGGAACATATGTTGCATATGCAACAATGTTTTCTCGTCTCTATGGCTAAGTCACATTTTAACCTTAAAATTAAAAAAATATATCACTACATTTAGTATACAAATATGAATATCCACAAAAAAAAACTATACATTAATGGTAATGGAACTAAGTAAACATATATACCTTGTCAATTGGATGTTGGAGTGGTTGTGTAACCTTCATCTCAACTACATGTTGTGTCATTCGATGGACTACTTCATGAATTAGCAATTGTTGTCGGATATTTGTGCTGCTCATTTCAGAATGGGGTGTGGGAGGGCGTTGTTGACCCCTCGATGGTGGTGTTCAATATCCGTATTTGCTTACTTGTGCTTTAGAAGCATCCTCTTGACTAGCATTTCACGCTCACTCTAATTGCTTTCTCCTTTCTTGCAATATCATTTTATCTTTCCATCCCATTTCAACAACTTTTGATGACTTAGGAACATCGAAAATATGCATTACGTTTCATGGTCCCTTTGCCGCCTCACGGGATGCTTTCGGGTGTTCTAAAGCTTGTGTAGTATATCATTTGGACTACTTGGTAGGAATACCAAGCTTCTTGGCATTGCAGTCCAACTCATCCTATAAAACAACATAACAAGTTAGCTTGAATATCATATTTATAAGCTTTAGGCAGTAAACATATCATTTAAAGGTTTGATAACTAACAATTTATGAACAACATGTTGGGTTTCAACATCATATTTTCCTTCCTTCTCTCTAGCCAACTACAGCAATTCAATCTAGGCACAAACTTCCTAGAACCCGTTTTTTCATACGTACTACAATATAATGATTTTCCAATAAGTATATTCTTGCTTAGATATAATAATAAATCAAATCATTTCTATTGTAAGATTATATAATATCAATCAAATATAAATGAGTATTTGTTTTTTAAATTCTATGAAACATAATAGATATATTTTTATTTGTATACTTTACTTTAATTTTTTTTACATTAAACAATACATCCATTTTACCAACAATTTTACAAAGCATATCCATTAACAATAAAAAATTCTCTATCATCACACAATCATTATATATTATAACTACAATATTAAATTTTCTCCTACTAAGCCAAGCATAAAAAAAAATGTATAAATGAAAACAAGTGTGACTTACCACTTCTTGCTCAAAGTTTGCATAACCTTTTCTACTAAGTCGATGTGAATATGTGTTCAAAGACCTCTTTCGTTTATGGTTTTCTGACTTCTTTTGAAGTAGCTGGCTTGACCTATCCATAGCCAATTTTCTCCATATTTGAGTCTCAATATAGTTGTAACAAGGTGGGGGCTCTTTAAGGTGTTCAGGGTCATCCTTATAAGGCATAATATAGTCTTTTGTGAGATGGTGCTTGAATGACCTGAACTTTCTGCCTATTGATGCAATAGTATTATTCTTGCTATCTTCAGCAACCTTGAACGCATCCTGCAAATGCAATTAGTTATTGGTATGAATGCATGTAATGAATTGTACAAGATGTAGGAAGATATTTAAAATAATTATTTCATACTTTGAACAATATCCATAACTTTTCTTTCAACTCATTTTGTACTGGCAGCCAATCAAAGATAGTCCCTTTGGAACCATGGTCCTTGCAAAGGACACACCTAAGTAGGAAGCCAATTGTATAGATCTATCACCAGATTTCTATACCATCATCATTATAATCAATATTAATCTTGACCCTTTACTTTTATTCTTTGTAATATTGGTTTCATAGGTTGATCACTCTAAACTTTTGTTTTTCTTCTTTTTGTATCTCATCCTCCCTGCTGAAAAGTAAAGCAAAATTTGAACCACCAACTTATAAGTTAATTGTCAAAATTAAACATAGGATATTTAGCAATTACCTTTTGTTTGTTTTCCTTTGTGCTCCACGTTTTCCTGATTGTAAGGCGCTTTTCGTGTGCGAATGGTTAAAAGATATGCTAAGACACAACAACATTTAACATTGATAAATAATGATAATTTGAAGTAATGAAAATATGTATAAAAAATACATTATAATACATAAATAAGTACAATTGCAAGGTTGAATATTTTACAAAACTGCATTCTCTCTTTATTGCCATGTTAAAATTATCACACACTAATACAATAATTTAAGAACATTCAATCAATTGTGAGGTTAGATTGTGTGTCAACGTGTTATTTCTTCTATGTCATTATTTTAACAATGTTTTATTTTGAAATTGTGTCATACATAGTTTACCACCAAGTCTAATAATATTGACTTGTCTTATGTTTAATCATTATTTTTGATTATATTATAGAGAGATTCAATCAACTTATAGACATTGATTATTTTAATTTATTTTTATAAGTAACTTATAAACATTGAATATGAGAATGATCAAGCATAATCATGCAATGTAGTTGTATGAAGCATAACTTTTAGATTACCTTGCACCATTTAATTCAATATGTAGAAACTTATATGAATAACTTAAATAGGAAGTGTTGTTTATTATCCTTCCACCTTGTAATCGCATGATTAACTTTCACTACAAGGAGGAGATTGTCTAAAAAATTAAGTCATTAAGTCGATTGCTTCATTCTTTACTGTGCATAATCTAAAACTAAAGTTATGATATTTAATGTATAAGCAACACTTATTTAACTTATATCAATTAGAAAGCTGTAGAAAAGTTTAGACAATTAAGGAGCATCAAATGCAAGTGATTTGCATTTGGTTACAAATGGCAATGCATGTAATAGAAAAATAAAGCTAACAAGAATAAAATAATAAAACCATAATATCAATTACCATGTCATTATATATTGCGATAATTTAGCAATACAATACACTCATTAATCGCCAGTAGTGACTCAAGGTATACAAAAAAATACAAAACATGCGTAATATGATTAATGTTCAATCAAATCCCCTCACAATCAGTTATCATTACAAATTTCATTTAAGTGCTTCAACCGTGGAAGGACTCAATATTAGACATTGCATTCACAAATGGGTGATGTTCCATACAATTGTTTATTAGAAATTGTCATCTCCTCTATGTCAAAGTCCTTTCTTGACATGAAAGAACAACAAGCCATCTTGGATCAACTTGGTCTTCTATAAAATACTTTGTTGAGCTTGAGATGCCAAAATAAGAGATCTGATTTATGTCACATCTTACGTAAATCAACTAATGTGAAACGAGCTCATCAACTTTGACACCGCTCTTATTATCAACCCCAATCACACACTTAAAACAACAAATCTTAAACATATTATAATCAAGTTCCTATATCTCTTTAACCCCATAAAACACATCTCTGGCTTCAGATTCTTATCTTTGGCACTTGCAATTTGCATAGTTGATGCCCTGATATTAACACCACTATTTTGAAAGGTTAACTGCGTGTTTCGTCACGATCCTTGGTATGGCAACGACAACCATTAATGATATAACCAGGATAAGTAAGAACTTGTTGTCTTGGTCCTTGTGCAAGCCACTTAAGATCCTCTTCAATAGGTTCTCCTTTGCTTATTTCATCAGTAACCTACAAGGTTCATCCATAATATATAAATGAATGTAGAATGAGTGAAAAGTATTTGACTCTAAGTGGGTGATGCACTTTGAGTTTCATACCTTTTTTCGAAGCCAATAGCTAAATGTGCGCACATGTTCATCCTCTAGCCACTTCACCCTTTTAGATTGACGAGGATACTTTGCCTTCAAATATTTTATGTGATCACTATCAAGTAAAATAGGCAAGTGTAGTGCGAATCCTGAAGGTAAAGTAAACGAGTCACGTATTCAAGAGACCACGACACTTACTTGATATAGGTTGCATAATGGTTGTATTTGCGAGAACATAATGGTATGCTTGCTCCACCAGAAGTTATACTCATTAATAGTCATTGCGACCTACAGGTAAAGGTTTCCCGTATTTCCGTTCATCTTTCATACTGAAGGAATCCAGTGCATCTATACGACAAATACTCCGTGCAAAACTCTAAAACTACGCAATATAACATGGCAATGCACGCCACGGATGTTCGTTTAGACAACCCTTTAGAACTTTCATATATCTTTCAAATGGGTACATCCGTCAGTAGCCACCTTTGGTCCACATAGTCTCCTCTTACTAAATGCCTTTGTTAAATGAAGCATGATATCAAGAAATGGAAGGTGGGAAATACTTCTCAAGTAAGCACAAAGTGACTACTATGTCTTCTTTGCAAAATCATTCAATTTTGACTGCATCCACTACCTTGGCACAAAGTGCATTAAAGAAGCATAATCTCGTAATGGCATATCAGGTAACATTGATCTAATTGCTGCGGCAATAGTTGTTGCATAAGTGCATGATAATCATGGGACTTAAAGACCATGGAGCTTTGGCTCTTCCAGAGCATAAGGTTTCCCAAAGTTTGAACAATAGCCCAGGGAACCTTCAAATTAAACTAAACTTTCCAATAATGCCTTTTTTTCCATTCTACTTGAGTGTATAACAAGCGAGGGGAGGGCAGTTCGCTTCAACCCAACTTTTGGTGCTAATTCCGCCCCTTAAGCCCATTTCAATAAGATCAAGTCCAAGAATTGAGGTCCATCTTTTTGTTTTACGGAATGTTAAGGTTCCAACAATGCTCTCACATACATCTTTTTCAATATGCATGACATCCGTTGTAATCTAAATACAAAAATATCTCCAAGATTCAGCTAAAAGATAGACTTTCTTTCCAAAGAACTTGTAGGATTAACAATCGATTCCCTCGTTTATTCTTTTCTTCTGCCTCCATGAGTTATGAATCATATCAACTCTTCTCAAGATTTCTCCAAGAAGTTGTGTCATGAGGTAAGTTAAACTCTTCTTGTTCACCATTATGCGCTCTCTTTTTGTTTTCTTAAATGGATGGTTCAATGGAAGAAATTCGAGCGGCTCGTATACTAGTTTTTATTATTCCCATGCTTTTAGCCTATGTGAATATGTTTCTTCACGCATATTGACAAAGCAAAACCCTTAATAGTGCATCCGCATAAGCTCTATGTGAAATCATTAATCATTCATAACAAAATAGCCTTTAATGTGAAAAAACTCGCTTTATGTGCATCATATGTTTCACCCCTATCCCATGCTTTCTAAATCATCTACTGGTGCCAAATATATGTCAATGTCACCAGTGTTGTCGTATCCCGACATTAACAAAGATAACATCATAAATTTCCTTTCAGGTATAGCCAAGGAGGAAGGTTATATGTGATAGTGACAGATAGGACAACAACTATACCTACTAGTCATGGTGAGCTATGAGGATTGATACCATCTCTACGAAATGGCAAGTCTAAGGTTTCGAATCCGCTAAATCGCGGCCACATTTGGTTCACTAATTGCCAAGCAGGAGAGTCACCGGGTTTAAGTCACCATCATTTTCTTCTTGTGCATGCCATTTTAGGTCATTAGTCAAGCTCGAGATCAAAACATCCTCCTAAACTCGTGATGGGGTGGGAAATAGCCTTCCTCCTCACAATACCAGAGTACTCCCTTAGTGTTTCTCACCCTGCCTGCTTACCTTCCACCTTGACATTCCACAGCAGGGACATGAAGAGGCATCCTCAACTCATTCCAGTAAAAGATGCAATCATTTGTATTATGCATGTATCTTCTCGTATTCCATTCCTAATGCATTCAAGGTTTTTTAGCCTCGTATGGATATATGCGCGATTCATTGTTCACTGCAAACATATCCCCTAACAACTGAGTGTAAATCTCAAAAAGCTTTTATCCTCACCACCCATATTTTGCTTTCAAGTTAAAAAGCAATTTAACTAATGTAGAAAGCTTGTCAGACTTTAAACAATTAGTACAAAGGTTTTTCAACATCTTCAACCAATTCTTTAAATGACATCGATCATTCATGCACTCATCTTTTGAAGTGCGTGAACCATTTAACGCCAGCAACATCATAATCTAATATCATAACCTTGTGCTATCAGATTGATTTCAGTTCAATATAGAACCGCTTTCTCCATGCCAATACTTCATGTATCAATGATAACTCGATCAATACCACGAAACATGTGTTCTCGATCTTGTTAATGCGGAAAGGATGCATTAAGTTTCTACATCTCATACATGAAGTGGACAACAGATATACTGATTTTTAATGTTGTAATGCAAAAATTAATGAAGATCCCCTTCTTCATATTCTCTTGACCTTCTATCTTTTAACATCCAACTTCTATCCATGCTATCATTAATAAAAAATAAAAACACATTAAACCATGATAAAGTTTTTATGTCCCAAAAGGTGTTATTTTAATAGTGATTTAAAAGTGTTAATGCTATATCAGAGGCCACAAAGGGATCCATCATGCAAATAGTCTTGTTCTCAATAGGGGTTAAACATCGCCACATTGTATATTTCATTTTCCAAAACTATAACACAAATAACATTCCATCGATCAAGTGTACTTATAATACTATTGTGGTTATATGACTACATGGTTAATATACACTAAGATTGACAACAAGGCAGAATTTAATAATTTATACTACCCTAATTAATCAAGAAAAATCAAAATATATCATTAAGACAAAACTTGTGTATAGGATTAATTAACTAATGCTATAAGCGATTTATTTTATTAATACTTGTGTCGTTGACTTTTATTTAGTGAGATTGTAGGGTGAACTAGAAATTGTTTATTAAAAATAAACTTAATATACACAATAAATACTATTTATAAATACACTAGATAAGCATTTGAACTAAAAAAAAATTAACTACTGGTTAGAAGTGAGATTGAATGGTGAATTATGGACTTATATTGTTATGTCAAATATAAATTAAATGGCACAAGCAAAGTATATCAAATAAGTGCTGTGGAATTAAAAATAAATAAATAAAGTAAAGAAAATATCCATGAAAAGGAAGAAACTAACTCCAAAACTCAAGAATATATGAAGATGAAGCATAAGACAAAAAGATACGTAGAATACCCAGATAAAAAAAAGAATTATTTTTTATTCTTTAAAAACAATTTGAAAATTAAGATAAGTAAAAACAGTGGCAAAGTGGTTCCAAATGTAGAGTAATGGAGTCTCTTATGGAGGTGAAGTCGAGAGGCTAGAATGATAAGCTTTGTTAAGTGATGAGAGGCTGCCAATTATATCCTTGGGAAAGTTGCCAAACCAGAACAATATGTAATCCTAAGAGAATTTCTAGTGTGGAAACATGTTGAAGCCCTCTTGGAAAAGTGTTATGATATCTTCTTTTTTTAAAGAAAATAAAAATAAAAATTCTCATATCAAAATTTAATCAACAAAGCCCAAAGCACTATGATTCATGACCTTTTAGAATTTTTAATATTCAAACCGTAATTAAAAATAACATTGCAAATGAAATGCACTGAAATTTTGAGGAAGTGTTGTGACTTCAAAAATCGGAAGTCCATGGACAACCTCGTCAACCTCAAGGAATACTGTGGAATGTGTCCGGTAACCCGACACCACATCACTAAAATTGGAGAGCAGTCTCCTTGCATGGGGAGCTCTACCCAAGAACCACCTGTCCCAACATCAACATCAGAAGACATATACATGAGTAAAAGCGGCGACTTGGGCCCAATAACAGTACTCATCAATATACACCAACTATATCCCATAGTTTCAAGAGTTAATAATTCACTCTTACATCAACATATATTAAAAGTTTAAAACATTCTACTTACGTATCTAACTAAAAACACCAAAGCCACAAACGGGCTTTTTCAAAATCTACTTCTGGGGATGAGCCATCTCTCGCACGCTCCCTCAGACCAAATAATATATTCCCGATGTGGCGAGCTAATGCCTAGTAGTGGAATCTCCCTAAATGGGTTACTCCCCACCTAAGTGCATATGTAATGATCCTATGTAAACACACATTCAAAGCAAATTGCAAGATCCTACTTGAATGTCTAAATGACCAACCCATGTCTCAGTCCTCGTTGACTCCTCACACTTGCCTAAGCCATGTATGAGAAAACATCATTTTCAAACAAACCTGTTGTTCGAAAATATACTACCGAACTTTGGTAAAATATGGGACTACCCTCCGAGGCGAATGTGTCGAGAACCTTCCAAAACAGCAAACAGTATTGAGCTCCTCCGACGTGTAATTGACCATCTCCAACACACCATTCTCCTAAAATCATCCTCGTGAAATTCCCTTTCGCAATCATGTCGCTTATTTCAATTGTTCATGTCATGCACAAAACCCCTAGGATACCGGCATGTGAAATGCATTATGCTATTTCAATACTAATTTATATTAAACACATGTCAATATATAAAACATGTATATATATATATTAACATAATTAAAGCACATATAACATATTATGCACATTCACCATCAATTACACCAAAAATTAGCTCACATGGGCTAATTAACAAATGCGAGCAATTCAATATGAATTACTCAACCAAACACATTATTTCACAAAAAAATATTTCATGCCATTATTATTCACAAGAACAATAAAACCCTGCCACTGCTCGCTCGCCAATCATCCAACAATGACGGCTCCACTTGGTGAACCCGAATTTCATAGCCATTCCGCCTCATACACACCACATACAATACAATTTATAGCATAATTTATACCCACATTAACAACCCAAACAACTGCGGGACAATCACTGATATACATGGGTTTCTAAAAACTTCCACACTGACATTCCAAGATTCGGGACTCCGATCGATGGCGGTTCAAGGCTCAAACTAACCGAAACATCACAAAGCACTTAAATCAAGAGTAAAGCAAGAGGATAAAACCCCACCTCATGGAGCTTGTTGAAACTCCTTAAAACCGGCACTCACGCTGCTCCTCGCTCTGTGAGAACGCACCCTTCCTTCTCATGAAGGAACTGACAAATGATTAGCTGTAATCTTAGAGATAATTGTTTCTCTCTCTAAACTTAACCAGCCAAGCTACTGCATCCCCACCTTTTCTCCTTCATGTTTTTGGTTCTCACTTAAAGGTAGGAGATGACAATTATCAAGTATTTTCTGTCCTTATTATCATTTATTCTTTAAGTATAATCCATCCGTCCCAAAGCTCGATTTTCTGACACCTCAAATTTATCTCTACCGTCCATTTCCATTCCTCTCTACTCATGCAACATGTGTCACATGAGCAGGCAGCAGTAGGTGACTTTCGCCACATCACATGTCGCCAGCACCCGGAGCTGATGCCTCTCGAAAAACGTGAAAATTCCGACTGCTCCTAATTCCGACGGTAAATTCGACGCGTTAGCTAGGATGAAGACTACTTCAACCCGGTGAAAATCTGTTTCATCATCCAAGATCTAGAAAATTTTTAGGTTTTGACCAAAATTACTATTTTGCCCTTTTTCAGAAAATTAGAATTTTCTCAAGTCTTACATTCTCCCCTCCTTAAAAGGAATTTCGTCCCGAAATTTTGGACAATCTCAATCACTCACATGCATATGCAACGTGCATTATACCATGCATGGAAATCCCGGTGCTTAAATATTAAACGACTAAACCACGGCAGGCCTTCATCCCCAAAAGAAGTGGAAGTGGCCCATCGTGTCCCTCGCTCCCACGTCGACCCTCCCACCCACCTGCTTCCATAACACCTCACTAGCCTCATGGTCTTGCACACAAAACCCATCACCTGCCATCCAAAATGCACACTCGGTCCTCCTCGAAGGTTCCATTAGTGTCAATCCTCATCTCTCCTGTCCACCACATGAGTCGATCTCGAGTGTACCTTCTGAAAGCATGGAGACGGAACACCTCGCCGCGACACCCCGACACGCTGGGCGGTAAAGCCAACTAGCAAGCTGTTTCAATTCTCTCGAAAGTATCTCGAAAGGCCCAATGAATCTCTAAGTGATAAATCTCCCCGCTTGCCAACCTGTCATCCACCTCTCTGGTATCACCTTCAAGAAGACGTGATCTCCAACCTCGAACTCTAAGGGTCGACATCGTACATTAGCATAGCTCTTCTACCGTCTCTGAGCCATGAGAAGACGCTGTCGTATTAAGCTCACCTTCTCAGAGGTGTCTCTAATCAGATCAGGACTAATGATGGAGCTCTCTCCCACCTCAATCCAACATAATGGTGATCTACATGGCCTCCCATGCAATGCCTTATATGGTGCCATTTGTATACTCGCTTTATAACTATTGTTGTAGGCGAATTCCACTAAGGAAAAATGCTCCTCCCCGCTACCCTTATGATCCAGGACACATGCTCGCAGCATGTCCTCTAACGCCTGTATATAATCCACACAATATGTAACCCTACACAACCCCTGCTTGGTGTGTAAACGTTGACCTTCCTAAAGTCGCAATCACTAACAATCCAATGGGCCATCAACCTAGTCCATGTCATGAATGACATTCATATACCGAGCCCTTGCCGGCTTAACAACACCCAATGTGATCTCCAAAGGGGTATCCAAATCTCGAGTCACCCCCGACTCCTATCACTCGACTCTAAATCTACGTGATAACCATAGACCGTAGACATCTCGAGTCACTCCCGACCATCACTCAACTCTAAAGTCTATGTGATAACTGACCGTGTGTTTTCATCTCTGCAACATAACTCTTCGGAGCCTACACCGCGAGCCTCTACATTCGCCACTGTAAATTTCTGATATCTCCACGAGTCTCTTACACCCACACATACTTTGATTTCTCCACTGCCCTTACACCCAATACGTAGTTCCTGTGATGGGCCTCCCTGCCCTTACACCCAATACGGTAAATTCGAGATAGCTCCCGAAGCCTCACACCCAATACCAGCAAGGTCACTGGATCTCTCCCGTGTCTCTTACACTCACACATACTCCTTCCGAGATCTCTCCCCGTGGGGTCTCTACACCCACGTAACCGATACCCCCTGTCTCTTACACCCACACACCCCTCGGGATATCTCCCCAGTCTCTTACACCCACAGCAGCTCCGCATACCTCCCTGTGTCTCTACACCCACATAGACCTTCGGATACTACCGCTGCCCCTTCACCCTAACTCCAAGCTCTCACCTTGTGGGAGCCAACGACCCCCCTTCGCTTTTGCCCAACACACTTTAATTACTCTTTCATTTCTGGATTCAACTATGAGTCTTCATTGACGTAGTCCCGGTTATCAAACTCAACTCACACTCACCAAGAGTGGTGATGTCCCTCACCGTGCAACTCAATAATCACCGATGAGATCCCCCCCGCCAATCACCATGAGCGTAATCTTAGAGATCTCTAACTGCAGAATCCCGACCTATCCTGGCCAACTCTCACCCCATATCCTGGGGTGGAAGAACATCCATACCATTTCTCTAAAGCAGCCTTAACCTCTAAGCCCTCCACCATCACACAAGATGCACAATGAATGAATACGATGCATCTAATTTAAACGCTACTCTAGTCCATAAGTGCAAGAGTAGAAATGTACTCACATATCCGCCTCAGATGCTCAAACAGAAAAGATGAGACCTCTCGCCTCCCAGACAATCCTACCTCATATGCCCAAGATGTCACGTAAATAACATATCGCTCACCGCCCGACTAGAAGTCCCTGGACCAGTCCCCAGATGACCACCCACACTTTTACCCTCCGCCCACCAGCTACCTGTTTAAGGTGCTCAGATAGCACCCCGAAACTAAAACTCGGTTCCCCCGACCTCAGACTTTCAGGTGTGAGGAATGAATTGTATACCTCCCGTTTCTACGCCTAATCGACTACTGGCCCCAAAACCCCGGGATCCCCCCGTCTCCTCGGGGGCAATCCCGTCTCACATGCTCAGGCTATCTGGGTTAAGTAACATATCATCTCGCCCGGATGGTTCAGATGCCCAATCCTGCCCCGGGGTCCTAAAACTCTAGGAAGGTAGTCTTCCTGCTTCTTCCCGAACTAGTTAAGGCTGATCCTCCCTCTCGCATTAACACCCGCACGAGTGCCCGAAAGCATCCTCGCATACTCTACGGTCAATCCAACCATGGAGTCCATGTTCAGGCGGTCCTACAATCCCGCCCGACCGAAATAACTCTCGCACCATTCTCGATCCCTAACCGCTATGTCCGTGGCCACTGCGAATCATCGCAAACAAAGCTAGCCCGCGGGAATCTAGCCACATAATCCATCACACCATCGCCCCCGTCGCCTAGGATCTCCCGAGCCTCTCACAAGCCTCACAAGACCGGAAAGTACTTACCCATGAACGGGCCCCGGAACCCGCCATGTCATCGCCTAGGTCTCTAGGAGGTCCTCGCCCATTTCCATCATACTGGGCTCCTCATCCTCTAAATGAAACATGGCTAGTCTATCCCGGTAGCCGAGGCCATCTCCATAGCCTCTAACACCTTCTCTCAATCCCGTATGAACCAATGGTCTCGGCCACCCTCCGATCTCCCCTCCCCTCATAGAACGTCGAAGATGATACTTCAAACTGAAACATCTTATCTTCCCTAATCATCAAGAAACAGCCTCATAGATAAACGCTTTATTACATCATAACCTAACAAAGTCATCGAGTTCAATATATCGGAAAATGATCAAGATCTGCGGATTCTTCTCACGTCTCGGATTATACTTCGTTCACTAACCAATACGTTATATGGCTCATATGATTTTAAGGTTGACCATTTCCCAGATCGATCCCGCATGGATGTTTATGTCAGTCCCGTGATTTTGTTACAATGAGAAAGGTATAAAAGATCTTCATATATCGTCCGACGGTTCGATCATCGCGCCCGTTTTTGGAAATTTCTCATTTAACTTAACCCGTCACGATCTCGATCGATCACCTCGTTTCGCACGCGGCAACGCAAAGGTCCCCGCAATGAATAAGGAAAACGCCAGATCAGTCCAACCGGCTTGCGTACGCTAGCACCCACGCCAATCAAGGCACGTGCCGCGCGCCGCGTTGGCGTCGTGGCCGCAAGGGCACCGCAGGTCGCAGCCCCTCGCACGGCAGAAGGTCGCAGCCCGGGGCCGCAGCAGCATCGCGGTCGGGTGGTTGCAGCGCTTATGTCGCGACCGCTAGGCCGTGTCATGGCTCCGCCGCGATGGCTACAGTAATGCCATGCCTCAGTTCTCCTAGTCACAATACACTATAGGGTATTGCGATACAAAACTTAGCAACTGTTCTCTCAGCTGGTCACAATACATCAGAAGGTATCACACACAAAACCCCACCCATCCAAATACTATTATCTCTCTTCAATCACGATACAAATTTCAGACGTGACACACTCCTCGCCTCACACCTTCGTCACAATACACTAACGTATTTCATTAATAAACCCTTGCTGTCTGCTCTCCCTCGTCACAACACACCAAGTGTATTGTGACACAATCCTCCGTACCAAACCATTTTTCCATCCCACTATGCCACTTCCATACAATGGTCAGACAGCCAATAACAGCTTACGCTTCAAATGGGCAGTAGCCCATTTCAAGTTTTGCATTTTTTTTTTTCGTTTTTCTCACATTTCTTTTTGTTTTTTTTCCCACTTCTGCTACTGGAAACACCAAAAAAATACCTATCCATTTTTTTTTTCCAATCTCCAGTACACCAAATTCTTATAAAAATTTATTTTCTTTGATTTTCTTCGCTTTACAAATCAGAAACCAAAAAAAAATTTCTCTTATCATTTTTTTTTCATTTAATTCGGACCATTTGTCCAAAAATTTCTCAAAACCTCTGATCAATTACTCAACCCTAGTTCACCTCTTAAAATTTATTAAAAATTTTATTTTATTATTATCTAAGAACCAAATAAAGCCTCTATTAAAATTTATTTCATTTATTTTTTCCAAGTATAATAATCGTAGTTCCCAAAAATTTCTAACACTTCTATGTGCTACTCACTAAAGCACACAAAACCAATCACAACACAGCTAACATCAATCTATCAAATCACACAATCACACCCCAAACATGCATGCGTTGTTCTAATATATTATCCCGTGGATTTGGCGGGTACCTGTACATACCTAGTCCCCTAACATCAAGCCACCAATTGGTGATGTTCTGGCCCTAAAGATCATGGCCTAGCCCAAGTTTCCCCAAGCCCTAGGTATTCGTATACCTAAGCTCTGATACTAAGCTGTGACGCCCCAAAACCGGGGTGTCCGTTGACAACACGTCAACCTATGAATACTCGTGGAATGTCCCAGAACCCGACACCACCACACCGAAAAATCGGGCGTAGCCCCTTTGCACCGGGAGCTCTACCCAAGAACCACCTGTCCCAACATCACCTTCAGAAGACATATATACATGAGTAAAAACGGCCACTGGGGCCCAATAAGATTTCATATCAATATACACCAACTATATCCCGCTGGCCAAGAGTTAATAATTCACTTACATCAACATATATTAAAAGTTTAAAACATTCTAATACATGTATTCTAACTAAACACCAAAGCCACAAACCGACTTTCTTCAAAATCCCGCTTCTGATGAGCCGTTTCCTCAGACGCCTCCCCGCATTCGAAATAATATATTCCCCTCGACAGCATGAAGCTAACGCTGCAGTAATCACCCTAAACGGGTTATGCCCCACCTGGTGCATATGCGTAATGATCCAGGTAAACACACACATTCAAGCAAATTCGTGATCCTACTTGAATGTCTAAATGACCAACCCATGTCTCGAGTCCTCAGTGACTCCCTTACACTTGCCTAAGCCATGTATGAGAAAACATAATTTTCAAAACAAAACTTGTTGTTCTCGAAAATATACATTCACCGGGCTTATAAAATACGGGACTACCCGAGGCTTAATGTCGAGAACCTTCCAAAACAAATACACGGGCTCCGCCTTGTAATCGTAGATCCATCTCCCAACACCATTCTCCTAAAATTATCCGTGTGAAATTCCTTTCGCACCATGTTCGCTTATTTCGAATTGTTCATGTCATGCACAATAAAACCTAATTTCTAAAGTTACCCTAAAGGTGCATGCTGTGAAATGCATTATGCCATTTCACACAATTTATATAATACATGCCAATATATAAATCATGTATATATATTAACATAATTAAAGCTACATAGAACATGTTATGCACATTCACCACTGTTTATACTACACCAAAAAATTAGCTCACACGTATTAATTAACAAATGCGAACAACAATTCAATTTGAATTACTCAACCAAAACACACATTTCACAAAATAGCCTACGAATACTACCCATGCTGGCTAACGTAAACCCTGGCACGCTCACCCGCCAATCATCCAACATCTGCTCCACTCGTGAACCCGAATTTCATAGTCATTCCCGGCCTCATACACCACACCACACAATACAATTTATAAAAGCACAATTTATACCATTAACAACTCCAACAAATTGCGACGTCACTGACTATCCACATGGGTTTCTAAAATCCTCCACACCTATGTTCCAAGATTTGGACCGATCGACACTGCCTGGGTCTCTAAAACCCAATCTAAACATTACAAAGCACTTAAATCAAGAGTAAAAGCAAGTAGGATAAAACCCCTACCTCACGGAGTTTGTCGAAACTCCCAAAAACCCGCACCTACTGTCGGCCTCGCCGCATGTAACGACTTTCCTTCTTGTTTCCCATGATCCCGGACTACTTATTAGTTTAATCTTAGTGAGAAGGAGCCTTCTCTCTCTCTAAAAATGAACCAGCCGTTACATTACATCCCCACCTTCCTTCACGCCCGCTCCTCACCAGTTAAAGGAGATGACACTGTTATCGCTATTTTCGTCCTTTTATTATCGTCTTATTCTTTATATAATTCCATCTATGTTCCCAAGCTTTGATTTTCGACACTGGGCTCTCCTTATCTCCTGGCCGGTCCATTTCCATCTCTCTACTCATAACATGTGCTCGCCACGAAAGTACATGTTATATGCATTTTCATCACGATCACATAAATGCTTTCCAAAGACCCGATACCGATGCCTCAAAACGTGAGTACTGACTCGCCTCAAATTCGACATGTTAGATTTCGCAAGAAGATTCCAACGGTGAAATCTGTTTCATTATTCAAGATCTAGAAAATTTCTGCCTTGACCGAATACGATTTTTTGCCATTTTTTTAAAAATTAGAATTTTCGCCCACATTATCGTGGGTTTATTTGGGCTATGATAGTATTCTAAGTTAAAAGTTTGTTCTTGGATAAATATTATCGAAACTCAAAAAATAATAATACTAAAGAAATACTGAGCAATGTAAATAACTCGTTAATCGAACTACATTATATATCAAAAGATTACATGTACCGTAATTATAAATATTAAGAAATGAAACATAAATACTCCAATATCAAGCACAAAGTATGTGCTAAATGTACACCTAGTTCTCACAACATTAAGTGTGTTCATAGAGGAAAGAAAATAAATGTCCTTACTACCAATAATTTATAAATTTACGACGACAAATCATGCACTACATCACCATACTAAATATTTTAGTATTGATTTTGCTGCCACCATTTAAAATTAAGTTGTCAACACAGTAGCTCCAAGTGCCAGTAAAGCCTCACTAAATATATATCATTATATTATGCATACTAAATGGCTATTGCTAAAGTACAACAACAACTCATGTGGGATTAAAAAAATAAAAATAAAAAACAAAAAACCAATAGCAAGATAATATCATCCATGAAAGGAAAGAAACCAACCAAGAATATATGAAGATCATGAAATTTAAGACATATAGTGTTTGATTTCTTATAATATGATATTTTGGACTTCAACCATGAGGTGTATAAACCAAGATATTCTGGAAGCACAAATCAAATATATCTCCAACTTATCATTTCGTATTTAATAATATATATATATATATATATATATATATATATATATATATATATATATATATATATATAGGTAGGTATATATATATATATATATATATATATATATATATATATATATATATATAGTGGTCCCACTTAATATACTTATATATAGGTTTGTAATTAATTCAACCATGTGTGGTTGTATTTAAAAATATCCACACCGCTTCACTCCAGTCATATTTATGATCATGAAAATAAAAATAAGAGAATTAAGGAGGAACCAAATGAAAATATAATAAAACAAAAGCATAAATCAATTGGTCATAACTAACCTAATGTATCTTTAAATCCGAAGATGATGTTAAAATGATCCTCAAGACAAGTAAATTCACACGACTGGGCGTAAGATATGAAGCCGATGATAAGGTAAATGTCGCCATGGATCACAATTGATGCAAAAGAACGCTGAATGAAGTGAATCAAAGATGTGAAGTGGTGAATTACTAAAATTTATGATGAAGATCCGGCTGAAGTTACGATCTTCTCGATGGCTATGCTGAAATCTTCTTCAAACCAACCTGACGCAGTTGAAGGATTGTGTTCGTGGTCTCCTCTAGTTATCTGAGAAGTGATGCTAGATGCATGAAGTAGGAAGATAATCTCGCATGGCTAAACAGATGTCTCGTGATGTGTGCACACGTGAATCAATGGAGAAAACTCTTATCCAATAGATGAGGGCACGTCTGTGGAGATTCCTCTCACTGTCGGTGCAAATGCAAATTCCTTAATAATTTCCTAAATATTCGATGAAGAACTATAGTCAAGATCGCCGCAAGTCTTTAATGGCGGTGATGAAGATGGATTCTCACATGTCTTCTTCCAACTGAACAGCCCATCTTCGTGGTCGGTCGCCGTTTCACTACCTTTGCAAAGCCTCTGAAGTCGCTAAATCTAAGTCTCTCAATCGGCGTCGGGCGAACCTTTCTCGTAAATCCGAGATCTTCCTCGCAAAGTCAGTGTGCTCGCATTAAGCGGAGATGAATCAAATCCAGATATCGACATCTTCTTTGATGTTAGGAACAACAAGCTCTACCGGTGTTGATGAACTCGCAGCAATGCCTATTCTTCTACATGGGTGACAAAGAAGTTGCAAATCACGCTGGTGAGCCGCAAAGTAGTGCGGTGCTATCTACTGATAAAGCTCCCAATGATGAGCAGTGATGATCTTCCCATTGTACTTGCTTTTGTTCTGCTTGGCTGATGGAAAACTGTGAAGAAAGTTACAAAGAAAAATGTTGTTTTGTCAATATCCATTTCCTCCAACCTGGTCCAAAAGTCATGGTAATGAGTGTTCCCTAGAAAGTCATCCCTTGCATTGATATCTCTGGGAAAATCATCTTGTAGTCCTCCAGCTTCACTCACCCAAAAAGCTAAAAACATTTCATCATCCTCTACCTGTCCAGATGCATCCAGATGCAGGAACCTAGAGTGTGTACCTTGCTATCATGTTTGTCTTCTCCATCGTGGTGCCTAAATTTCCGTATGGAATACCCTATAACGCCATCCTCCTATTGTCTTTACTAGCCGTCCTTCCATTCTCAGTCTTTCCACCTCCCCAAGCCGCTTCAGCCCAAAATAAAAATGTATTCGAAAAAAATTAATATAATAGATATGGCTGTTAGTCATTAAGGAAACTCCAAAATATATAAGATAATTGAACTTATTTGAAAAAATTTATTTTTTCAAATTTTGTATTTTTTATTTTTAGTTATTATAATAAAAATTTTATTTTATTTTGTATAAAAATTAATGATAGCAAAAATAATATTTACTCAAAATAATATATAAGATTTATATTAAAAAAAAATTAAGCTAAAATGTTATTTTTATTTAAAAGAAATTTTTTTAATTTCTGAAATTAAAATGTTTCAAAATATAATAAATTTCCTATATTATTAAAAAAACAAATAATATAAAATCCTTATTTCTCCTTTCTTTAAGTTGAAAATATTATTGATTTAATTACAACAAGATTCCGAAATTTACAATATATCTCACCTTTTCCTTTTTTTTTCTCTCAATAATTTCACTATTTATATAGAATTACACAATAAAATAAATTGATTTTAAATTTCAAGTAATTATTTGAATATAAAAGCCTACGAAGTCCTCAATTAATTAGGTCACAATATGTTAATAATAAAATATGTTTGTTTATTAAATAATAAACAATAAATTGAATTAAGTATAATATATGTCTTCATTATGATTAATTAATTTATAAAAAAAATTAATCTTGTAATTTTTATTTGATGTCCATATTTTTTTATTGGTAGTATTAATATGAAATAATTTTTTTTTTTTTGTTTAAAAGTTGAAGTGTAGATATTTAGTAGCCAAGATGTTTATTTGATCTCTCGCTTGAAATGATAAGAAACTGAATTTGACAAGATTTATTTTTTCCTTTCTTTCGGGTGAAATGAAATGTGTGGGCTTGTGCTGTGCACGATAAAAGGAATAATTTGAGTGGGGAGAGGAGGAAAAGAGGAGAATAAGAGAAGGGAAAATAAAACCCGGCGTGGGAGAGGGAGAGCAACTACAGCGACCGTGTGGGCTTCAAAGAGGTGGTTGTAAAACGTGTGGCGTGTGTGTGCCCTTTCTCCCGTAAACTAAAAACCCAACTACGAGAGAAGATAATAATCCTCAACATCCAAACTATCTGAATATGATATTATATTCAATAACATGATTCATATCATATTATATTATATATTATATATATTAGTATATTTATATTTATATCATTGATATTATTACCATTATTTGGACAACTGTGGACCCCAGATTTGCTTTCTGTTATGATGCGCCTCACAAAAAGACTTAGACTCCTTTTTTGTGTACTTTTGAAATACCAATTTTAAAAATGGTTTTGGAGTCGCCACTTATTATTATTATTTTTTAAAGTGAAAACAAAATAAAAAAGAAAATCCTAAATTTGACTCCTAATAAAAAAAGCAGGTCTATGAAAATCGAGTCTAGGTCCGATGGTCAGATTACTTATTGGAAAGGTATGGTGAAGATCCATAGCGCCTCTCAAGCCCCAAAGTTGGGTCTCTGCCAATTAAATTAAGACAAATATGAGCAACTCCGATTAATCAATCTAAGGATATCGTGAGACAAGCAACAATTATAACAAAACATGTTAAACACGTAATAAATAACTAAAAACAAATTTACCAAAATCAAATGAGGCATGACAACTGATTAATCAAGCAATGGATACCAAGAAATAAACAACAATGATAGTACAAGATTACATCAAACTTATAATAAATAAATAAATAACCATAGCCAAATGGGGGAAAGAGTGTGTACCTTGAAGGTGAATCAAAAGCTCTATCTATAGAAAACAGTGCCACGCGATAACAAATTTAGAAACATTCATGATTAAAAATATAAAAACCGTATTTATAAAACAAAGCGCCAAATTATTTAATGAAGGGATATATTGATGACGCGGGCCCCCACTATGAGCTTATTTAGCACGTAAAGTGAACTCCCTAAAAGCCCATTTTATTGGAATTATAAAGTAAACTTTTGCTTTTGGAATTTTTTAATTGAAGGATAAATAATTTTTGGAAAACGAAATATGATTTTAGGTTCAAAAAAAAAGAATGTCACTTTGGAGAAGAATGAACTTGAAATTTAAATATTTGAAAAAGAATACTTGATTTGGGAAATTATCATAAAGTTATTTTTGAAAATTTGAATTTTAAAGAATTTTTTTTATATAAGGAAAATAAATTTGAAACTATTGAAATTGAAGAAAATACTTTTAAAATTTAAAATTAGAAAAGATGACTTGTTTTTAGAAAATTAAAGAAAATGATTTTTGCATTTTTTAAAAGTTAAAGAAGACTATTTTAAATTTGTAAAGAAAAATATTTTCGATTTTTTAGGAATGAAAAGAAAAATGATTACAGTAGATTTTTTCCGTGACTTTAAAGAAAACTATTTTTAAAAAAAAATTGAGGAAAAAAATTTTGTAGTAAAATTTCTTGAAAGTAAGATTTATGTTAGAGATACTAAGAAATAAAATTAAAATTATTATTATTGTCATAACTACTATTTATTTACTTATTTAAGAAAAACTTAATAAGTCGGATTTTTGTTTTTTATTACACTTTGAAAATATAAAGAAATATGGAAAACATGGCTTTAAATGAATTTAATAAATTGGGAGGTAGAATAATAGTAAAGATAATAACAATAATAAAAACTAAAATAATAATAAAGTTGACTAAGATAAAACATTAAAAAAATGAGTTCGCATAATGGTTAGTTAGTTGCTTAGAAGCCACAAGGTACACAACACCCGGGCGATGGTAGGTGGGATTTGTTTTTATGTACCAACAATCATACAATTTAAGAAAGTGTAATATGAGTGTGTTGTGTGATAATTGGAAAATCGAAATCAAAGAAACAAATTTATATGCATTAAATATTATGTTTGGAAAAAATATATACATGGAAAGCAAATATACATGTGAGGAGGGAATAACTAAAAGGAATGAAGGAAAGTAAATATATCGTGATAAAGAGAGTAGATGAAGTGAGAGCCATGGGTGCATGAGTTAAATAAATAAAAACAATGATGAATAGTTAAAAGCAATTAACGATGAATGTTAAGAGCAAAAACGAATATATTAAATAATAAAAAATAAAACTTTAGAACCAGGTTGTGTCGAGGATGAGTAAGCAAACATGAGAGAATGAAAATATGATTAGACATGAAGTACTGAACTGAGAATGAAAACTGACAAAATCTATTTAAGAATTTAATAACAGAAAAATCAAAAATTTTGTAAGACTCGAGAAAATTCCAATTTTCTGAAAATGCAAGTAAAAATCGTGACTTCGGTAAAATCCGGTTCTTTCTAGATCTCTAAGACAAATGATTTCACCCTGCTGGAATCATTCAAATCTAGCTAATACATCGAATTTTCAATGCCGAGGCATCAAGTATCGGGTGCCGTAAATGATATTTGATGTGACAAAAGTCACATATACATAAAATTCATGACATAAGTTGTATGAGTAGAGAAATGATGGGAACGGACTGCCGAGATCGTGCCACGTGTCAAAATATTGGAAAAAAGGGACATAGATGTCATTTTGGAAATTTTAAATGATAATAAGACGAAATAGAGAATAGTTGTCATCTCCTACCTTAAGGAGCCAAAAGAAAACGTGAGAGGGAAAAAACTTACAGTAGCTTAGGTTTTTGATTTTAGTGAGAGAGAGTGTGACTTCTCTCTAAGATCCCGGGCGATCGGATCATTTATTCTTCTGAGCAAAGAAGGAAAGTCGCTCTTACACCCGGGCGAGGCAACGCGAAGACCGGGTTTAAGGAGTTTCAACAAAACCCGTGAGTAGTGGGTTTTATCCTACTTGAAGTTATACTTTTGTTTAAGTATTTTGTGATGTTTCTCGTTGGTTTCGAGGCCTTCAACGATCGCTTTCGATCGATCCCAAATTCGAACCGAGGCGTTGCAGTTTCTTAAACCTACGCGGGATGGCTGCGGATCGCCCAATGGACTGTTTGGGTTGTCAATGCTATAAATTGTGCTATAAATTGCATTGTGGTGTGTATGAGGCCGAAATGGCTATGAAATTCAGGTTCACAAAGTGGAACCGATGATTTAGAGTTGGTCGTAAAACGCAGAACTCCGCGGTTTCACTGCTCACGTGAATAGTATTCAATAAAATAATTTTTCGAGAAAATGTAAGTTTGGCTCCTAGTAATTCAAATCAATTGCTTAGGCTTGTTAATTAGCCCCATGTGAGCTAACATCAATTTTTTATGTAATGGATCAGAATTCACATAACATAAGCTGCGGTGATTTAAATTATGTAAATATATGCATGATGATGGTTTTTTGCATGTGTTATGTAAATAGTGTTAAAAATGGCATACGCATTTCATATGCACCTGGAAAATCTAGAAATTAGGTGTGTGTGCATGACATGAATTCTCGGAAACGAATATGGTTGCGTAAAGAATTTCACAAGATGATTTTCCTGTGAATGGTGTTGAGATGTCCTACACTACACATCGGAGGAGCCCATGCAAGCTATTTGAAGGTTCCTCCAACACACCGCCCTGAGGGTAGTCCCATCTTTACCGACACTGATGTATTTCTCAAAAATAACAAGTTTTGTTTTGAAACGATGTTTTTCTCTGCTACATGGCTTAGGCAAGTGTGAGAGAGCTCTTATGACCTAGACATGGGAACGGACATTTAGACATTCAAGTAGGATCACGAATTTGCTCTAATGTGTGTTTACATAGGATCATTGCATATGCACTTAGGTGGGGAGTAACCCATTTAGGGTGATTCCACTACTGGGCATTAGCTCACCTTGTCGAGGGAATATCATTTCAGGTACGTGGAGCTGCTCGAATGATCCATCTACTTAGGGAAGGCGATTTTGAAGAATTCGGTTGTGGCTTTGGTGTTTTAGTCAGATGCATGTATTAGAATGTTGTAACCTTTAATATATATGTTGACAAGAGTAAATTATTAACTCTTGAAACTATGTATATGGTTATATTGATGAGTATTGTTATCAGCCCAAGTGGCCGCTTTACCATGTAATTATATTCTGATGTTGATGTTGGGAAAGGTGTTCTTCGGGCAGCCCCACAAAGGAGACTCTCGCTCATTTTCGTGAATAATAGTGTCTGTTACCCGACATTCAATTAGTATTCCGCTGGTCGACTCGCTGTTCACTGACTCTCGGTTTGGACGTCACAATCCAGTATCAGCTTATTAGGTATACCGAATACCTAGGGCTTCAGGGCTTGGGCCATTTAGCCAGTCGTAAGAACATCACCACTTTGTGTGTTCGATGTAGAGTTAGGTATGGTACCTAGACAATCACCTGATAAATATTAGAACACCGCATGGCTAAAGCTTAGTGTGTGATTGTTGTGATTAGCTGTGTGAACGGGTGTGCATAGCATGAATCAAGCAAGTGTGTCATGATTGGCCTTCAGGTGCTTAGTGAGTACAACATTGATGTGTTAGAAAAGTTTTCGGGGAGTCTTACAAAGGTAAAACCGGAAAATGAAATAAATGAAATAAATTTTAATAAATTTATTTCTGGTTTATCGATAATGAAATAAAAATTTTAATAAATTTTAAAGGTGAACACTAGGTTATTGTTAGATCAGGAGGTTTTGAGAAATTTTTGGACAAATGGTCCTTAATTAAATGAGAAAAATGAGAAGAGTAATTTTTTTTTTTGGTTTTATAGTTCAGAAAACTAAAGAAAATGAATAAAATAAATTTTATAAGTTTATTTGGTAAATCGGGAGAATGAGAAAAAACATATATGGATAGGTATTTTTGGTGTTTCCAAGAGCGTGTGTAGAAAAAAATAGTGAGTGAAAAACTCAAAAAAAAAAAATGGTGCAGAACCGATTTGGGCCACGCCCAATAAATTAGACAGATAGCCTCGGTGGGCAGCAATTGTGTTTGGGTAATAGGCGCCGTGGGCTGTGGAATCAGATGCAACAGTCGAGGTGTATCACATAAGGCATGCGCTGGGAGGAGCATGTCACAATACACCCCGATCAGACGTGACAAAGCAAGAGGCTCGCTCGAGGAGGCAGAAGAGGTGTCACAAATACACGTTAGTGTATTGCACGTGAGAGGCAAGCTGGCTGGAAAGCTTTATGTCACAAATAAACCGTTGTATCAGGACCGCAGGGCAAAAAAAAAAAAGCTGCTGAGTTTTTGTATCATCAACACAGTGTATCAGTGTGGCTAGGAAAGGGCATGAGGAAGGTAGCTGTTTCATTTAATCTAGGGCCACCACACGCTAAGTGCGCGCCACAAGGTCACGACACGGCCGCCCCTACGCGACACGGTCGGTGGGCCAGCTGCTACACTCCAGCCGGGGGAGCCACGACACGCACTGCAAGGGCGCGCCCAGGCGCGCAGTGTCAGCACCAAGTTTGCGCACTATGCACCGACCGTTTTGACCCGCCGCTCGCATCGCTTTCCGAGTCGCACGTTGACACTCATGAAAACTCGTTCTCGAACACTGCTCATAATTTTTTTTCAAAAAAAATTGAAATAAATTTTTTTGAAAAATAAAATAAAATGAGAGAAAATTTTTTTAAAAATAAAATTTTTGATGTTAAATATGATTTGATACATAGAATTAAGTGTCTTCAAGATTGCTACGAATGTAGGGACATAGTATGAACTATATTTTCACGGTATGAATAGTGTCTTCGTGGTCGTGTTTATGCCTTAGAGATACCGTATTGCATTTTAACCGCCATTCAACCGTGGTGTATGGCTGGGGTCGAGGACGTCCCTACACCCGGTACCGGGTCAGCACTACCGTATTCGATCAACAGCCTTTGTTTAGGCCGAGGGTACATGTGGTCGCTATCGCCAAGCTGGTATAACAGGTAAATGTGGAGGCTCGAGTAACCTCCGAGGTTTAAAGTGCACATCATCCTCCCACATTCACAGGGGAGGAGATCTCGATTGCGGTAGACCATTGGTTCATGCAAGATCGAGTAAAGGTGTTAGAGGCTATGGAGATTACCCTAACGCCACTGTGATTTAGACTAGTTATGCCTGAACCTAGAGGGTGAGGCCCAAGTATGGTGGAATGGTGCAAAGGACCCTGTGAGACCTGTAGGCGATGACACGGGCGTAGGAGTCAGTCATGGGTAAAAGTACTTTCCGTGATACTGCTTTAGGCATGCTAAGGCTCAGAGTTCCTAGAGTCGGCTGTGGGGTAATGACTGTGGATGGATTATGTGGCTAGATTCACGTAGAAGTTATCCCGTTTTGCTGATGATTACGTGGGCCACGCATAGCCAAGGTTGTGAGATCCGAGAATGGCCGAAGCTGTCCATTCCACAGATTGTAGACCCCCGCCACAGACACGGACTCCATGGTCAAATATCCCCACCATAGAGAGAGATCGAGGATGCTCGCAGCACTCTGATGTGCAGGGTGTTGCAGAGGGAGATCAACCTTCTTCTAGTTCGTGGAAGAGGTGTAAGACTTCTGGGTTTGACACGTAGCCGCACCACAAAAATGTTATCAGCATCTAGCCATAGACGATATAGCATTGGCTCAAGAAATTGACATATGAGGAGTGGATCGCCTTCAAGGATCCTGTGGTTTTAGGACAACACAGCCCCGCCACGGCAGAGGTAGCAGGATACAATATATATTCCTCCACGTGTACCGGGATATTAGCCGTAGAGCCGCCGGGGCCAGCGTGGCCGAATAGCACCTTCAAGCAGCCAGCAGTCAGCAGCTGTGTTGGGTGGGCCAAGGAAGCAGTGACGAGGCCCACGTGTGGACGCCGGGTTCGGGCGGTCTACGCCATCACACCGCCGTAGTCGAATCCACCCGCTATACAGGTACGCTTTGCTATCTCGCTGCGGGCAAGAGTGTTATTTGATTCTCGTGCTTCGCATTCATTCATTACCGCATCGGGCCAGATAGAGTCAGGGCTTAGAGGTCGAGACCTCGAGGAGCCTTGTATGTGAGTTCTTCCCTAGGATGTGGTGAGAGTCGACCTCGATGCCTGGATTACGGAAGCTGAGATCTCCCAGATTCTCAAGCCATGGTGGATCCCCTGAACGGGGTGTCGCCAATATGGCATCATCGCTTTCATGTGCACCTAGTGAACATCACACAAGCTCCGTGGGTGCACGGTATGGTCATTCACCACTCTTGCAGTGTTGAAGTCAAGCCCTCGGGACTACGCTCAATGAAGACTCATAGTCGAATCAAAATTAAGAGTAGTCAAAGTGTGTTTGGGCAAAGCAAGAAGGGGGTCAAAACCCTAAGGTGAGAAGCCCGGGAGTTAGGGTGATGAGACCCGCAGAGATCCGAAGGTCCTCAGGTGGGTGTAAGAGACCCCGGAGCTATCCCAAATTTCTGTGTGGGTGTAAGAGACCCGGGGAGCTATCCCAAATTTTTGTGTGGTGTAGCAGACCGAGGGAGAAATCCGAAATTTCCGTGTGGGTGTGCAAGAGGACCCGAGGAGAAAATCCGGGGGGAGGGTGGGTGTTAGGGTAACTTAGATATCCCTAATTTCGGTGGGTGTAAGACCCGTGAGGAAGTCCGAAATTTCCGCTGGTGGGCGAAGAGACCCGTGGAGCTATCCGAAATTTCAGGCGGGTGTAAGAGACCCTGGAGATATCCCGAAATTTTCAGGTGAATGTAAGAGGCTCACAGTTGTAGGCCGGAGTTACAAGCGTCTCTAGATGAAAACACACCTGCTAAGTTATCACATAGACTTAGAGTCGGGGAAATGGATGTTCCGAGAGTCGACTCTTCGGTATTTAAAACACACCTACGTTATCACGTAGACTTAGAGTCGAAAGTGATGGGAGCTCATGAGTGACTCGAGATTTGGATACACCCTTTGGAAATTTCATTGGGTGTCATGAGCCTAGCATGTGGCTTCTAGATATAGATGTCATTCATGACATGGATTAGGGTTGACACCATTGGATTGTCATGATTTGCGGACCTGGGAAGGTCGCTGTTTACAATACCCGCAAAAAAGCCGGTGGTTATGTGTTGTAATGGATTATATACAAAGTTAGAGGACATGCTACGAGCATGCGCCCTGGAGGGTAGCTGGGAGGAGCATTTGCCCTTAGTGGCCCGCCTACACACCAACAGCTATCGCGATATACGCATGGCACCATATGAGGCATTCATGGGAGCCATGTAGATCAACAATCATATGTTGGACCGAGGTGGAGAGCTCCATCACTCCAAGTCCTGATCCGATTAGGCGGCATCCTCCGAGAATGAGCGTTGATACGACGGGTCATTTTCTCACGCCTGCAGCCCGTAGGAAGATAGCCATGCAGATACGACGTCACCCTGAAGCCCGAGGTCAATCACGTTTTTCAAGGTATGCCGGGCAGGAGTGGTTAGTTCGCCAGCACCCGGAAGCTATCGCCGAGTTTATTTCGCCTTCGAGATGATCGAGAGGGTAGTCACAAAGAGCACCCGCTGGCTTTACCATTTATGTTCGCGTCCACGCAGGGTATTTTCACGCCCACATGCTCGAAGTATACCTCTCAGATCCACCATGTGGATCGTAAGACGTATCAAAGTGCCGACGACCGGCTAGACCTTCTGACGAGGGACCAATGTGCATTTTGATACTGCACTTTCAGGTTTTGTGGCGACGCAAGACCGCGAGGCTAGCGCAGGGGGGAAAGGCGGCGACACTATGGTGTGGAGGAGTCAACATGGGAACGCGAGGACACGATGTGGGCCACTTATCCCTTCTTGTTTAGGGATGAAGGTACGTGGTTTAGTCATTTAATATTTAAATGACGAGTTTACATGCATGGTATGGTGCACGTTGCATATGCATGTGAGTGATTTTGATTGTCCAGAATTTCTGATAAAATTTCAAGGAGGGGAGAATGTAAGACCGAGAAAATTGAATTTTCTCAAAATGGCAAAATCGTACTTCTCGTAAAATCCGAAATTTTTCTAGATTCGAAGACCTAAAAACGGATTTACCATCAATCGGCTCGCGAAACCCAGCTTCACGTCGACCAGACGATCGCGACGCCGGTCGAAAGATATTTGATGTGACAAAAGTCACATATAACATGTACTCATGTGACATAAGTTGTATGAGTAGAGAAATGATGGGAACGGACGGCCAAGATTGTGCCACGTGTCAAAATATTGGAAAGAAGGGACATAGATGTCATTTTGAAAATTTTAAATGATAATAAGACGAAATAGAGAATAGTTGTCATCTCCTACCTTAAGGAGCCAAAAGAAAACGTGAGAGGGAAAAACTTACGTGAGTTTAGGTTTTTGATTTTGGGGTGGAGAGAGAGTGTGACTTCTCTCTAAGATCCCCAAGCATCGGATCGTCTGACTCCTACTGAAAGGTACGTGAAAAGTCGCTCTAAGCTACGGAGGCAGCCCGTAGTATCTCGATTTTAAGGAGTTTCGACAAACCTCGTGAGGCTGGCTCTATCCCATTTGAAGTTACACCATGGTTGTTTTGGTGATGTTTCGCTGGTTTAAGTACCAACGATCGCTTGATCGGGTCCCTAACTGGAACCGAGGTGGAAGTTTAGAAACCCATGTGACAAGCTCTCAGGATCGCCCACGGATCGTTCGCTGTCAATGCTATAAATTGTGCTATAAACGTGATTGCGGGTGTGTATGAGGCCTAATGGTTATGAAATTGTGTTCAAAGCTGAACCGATGATTGTATCGCCTGAACAAGAACTCCAAGGATTTCACTGCCTCACGTGAATAGTGTTCACGAAATAATTTTGTGAGAAAATGTGCTCGTCGAAGCAATTCACCACTGTTTCGTGCAGAAGCTTGTTAATTAGCCCATGTGAGCTAATTCTTTTATGTAATGATCGAGAATTCACATAATATGCTTTGTGATTTAAATTATAAAAATATAGCATGATGATATATTTGCATGTGTTATAAGTAAATTGTGTTGAAATGGCATACTGCATTTCATATATGCACCGTGCAATCCTAGAAATTAGTTATACAGATTTACATGAATTTTCTGGAAAACGAATATGGGTTACGAAGGAATTTCATAGATGATTCTCCAGAGAGAACTGTGGTCAGAGATGTCCTACAATTACACATCTAGGAGCCCATGTATTGTTTGGAAGGTTCTCCAACACATTCGCCTGGGAGGGTAGTAGTCCCATCTTTTACCGATTATTCTAGTTGTATTTTCAAAAAACAACAAGTTTTGTTTTGAAACGATGTTTTTCTCATACATGGCTTAAAGTAAGCTAGGAGCCTGAGGACTCGAGACATGGAACAGTGCATTTAGACATTCGCGCATCGACTCGTTTGAATGTGTGTTTACATAGGATCATTACATATGCACTAGGGTGGAGAGTAACCCATTTAGGGTGATTCCACTACTAGGCATTAGCTCACCCTGTCGAGGGAATATCATTTCTGTGCACAAAGAAGCTGCTCTGAGTGAGACTCGCCTCATCTTAGAGACCTGATTTTTGAGGCAGAGTCACAGGCTTTCGACACACCCCCACCCTCCCATGCTAGCAGCATGCCAGCCACTCCACAAATCCCCACTGCTACTCTAACGACTAGAAACCCTCGTGGAAGCGAAGTCAGACAGCCATAAAACCTCCTATAAAAATATTTCTTTTATTTTTCAAATTATGATTTGGTGTTTTGGGGCAATGCAAACTTCTCGACAAAGATGATCACGCACCCAAGATAATTCCAACTCGCATACATCCTAAGTTTACACTATATCCAAATATGGCAACCAAAGATAATAAACATATTCTCACAATACAAAACTACGCAGACATACATACGTTCATTTACATATTCAAAGCTGCTTCTTACAAAATATTCCTTAATCTACGAAGACTTGTACAAATGTCGACAAACTCTATCATGCTCCAAATAGCTCGCACTCCATATTCCTCGGAAAATACTTTGTAAATGACAAAATACGAGCTAAACGAGCCTTCGTTGAGTGTATGTTTTGATAAAATGTTTTTCTCCAAAACATCTCAAAAATGTAAAACTCTCTTTACAAATATTTTAAGCTTTACGCTTTGTTTTACTTTAAAAGTTTCAAAAACTTTTCTTTGCCGCTTGCTTGTGATTTGCTTTGTTTTGTTTTGCTTTTCTTAAAAAGCTTGTAAAACTCTTATTGCTTGCTTGCTTAGAAGTTTATAAAACTTCTCATAATTTCTCTTTCTTGCTTGCTTTATCTTGTGTGTGAAAAGTTTCTTAAAACCTTTCCCACGATCATTTGCACTTTAAAGTTTCTCAAAACTTTTCATAAAAAGCGAACCTTGGCTCGACGCATGCTTTGAAAATAAAACCCACGGGAGTTTGGCTCAATAGTCGTTTGAAATCTAGCAGGGCACGGAAGCGACCATTTTATTTTAAAACTCTCTGGGAGCACGGGCGATCGGGAACCAATGGTTGAATTTTCAAAGCTGTATATCATGCTCATAAGCATCAACCCTTTGGAGCCTATTTTGCTTATTGTACTGCCCTAGTGAACACGGGACACAGTGCTAAACCTTCAGGTGGAAAGGGACACTCGTTCGCGTCACACTAGGTGAATATGGTGGAATTGACCTCGTGTCGCCATCAACATACTTAGTTAGAGCTCATAGCCTTATATACTCTTTTGTATGTGCCACGGTCTCCTTTAAATGCATGATGTATGTCCCTAGGTTTGAGCCGGTAAACTGAAACATGTATGAAATCCTAACACCACCGTGCACGTGTGGAATACCTACGGCGGTTTGCTTGCTTAGAACTAGAAGGCTTGTTTGCCAAACTTTCTTTTGCTTGCTGCTTGCTTGCTTATAACTGAAAATGGTTTACAATTTAAAACCATTTGCCTTGCTTGCTTGCTTGCTTTAGCGAAAAATGGTTTAATTATTCAAAACCATTCCTTACTTGCTTCTTTGTGAAAAATGGTTTAACTTTAAAAACCATTTACTTGCTTGCTTAAAGTGGTTTTACAATTTGTAATGCTTGCTTTTAATGGTTTAACTCAAAACCATTTTGCTTTAACTCATTACTTGCTTCTTGAAAATGGTTGCATTCAAAACCATGAAATACCCAGTGTAAGCAGTTTGTAATAATAATAATAATACAGTATTTGGAAAATGAGTTTAAATATTCGCCTCTTTGCTTGCTAAACTTGAGAGCCACGGTTCCACACTTTTCCCACAGCGCTACTTACCCCAACCTACAACTCAAACGAATCCACAGCCTTTGTAATGTCGCATAACCGCATTGCTTCCTAGACTTAGTCACACTCTTTATACTCTTTAAGCTAAGGTGCTAAGGGTTCTATTATTTGGAATGCGGTCGAACAGAAACTCAAGTTAAGTGAAACAACTTGGGACTACTCTCAATAAAGCTGATGCGGGAATTGGCTTGCACATGGCCCTTTAGTGGTGAATTTTGGGCCACTTAGGATCCAGAAATTTGACAATGTCTATTTCTTGGGTTGGTTCTCCTTGAAGTCTAATTTAAGTAGCCACTTGAATCACTCAAATCAAATGAAATGAGCAAGTTGTGGCTAAAATAAAAACTGAGGTAAATAGGAAAAACGAGCAGAGTGTCTGGTACCTGCTTGTTCATGTCTTCGTACACTTTTGCTTACCGGTGGGGTGTCAGGTACACTGTTCATGTGCAGTACACCTTAGAAATTTTCCCAAATTTTGTTATTTTCCCACTTTTGATGTAATTCCTCCCATACAACTTCTATAATTCATATTACTCAAAAAAACCAACGGAATTCATGCAAAAACAAATTCCTGACATAAATGTCGGGTCTTTATGGAACCTCAGACCTGAAGCCTTAGGTGGAAATCGAGAACTCAACCTAGGTCCTGAGGTCTTTTTAAAACCACACAAATTTTGATGATTCCATGCTTCTTTTACATCAATTAGGGTTTACTCTCACCAACCCCAACAATTCAAGGTTTATGTGATGTTTCCTTTGACCACAGACCAGAAACTAATCTCCATCCAAAAAACCTTAGGATTCATATCAAAACCCAAACTAAATTCCATATGATCTTCTTCTCCTCCTTCTTAACCTGGCACCTCTTGCTCTTGGCTCTCTCCTCTCCTCCTCAAGCAGTGAAGCCACAACCAAATAGAAATGAGACCAAAATGAAATTTTGGCTTTTTCTTTCCTCAGCTAAAATATCACTTTCCATTAATTCTGATTTAAAACCTCGTCTCTTAAATTTTGCAATACCTGACTTTTAGAAGTCCCTACTATGGCCCCATCTATGTGATTTTTACTTTCATAATCTTGCTAAATGACAATGGTACCCTTGGTTTTAATACCACAATTAGGGTTACCAAATTATCATTTCTATAGTCTCAAGATACTAAAATGTGATACTTGGTACTCTTATATACACACCCCTACGATATCATGCTTGTACACTCCTCAGACGGGGTGTTACAAAATCCTCCCTCCTTAGGAACATTTCATCCTCGAAATGAATAAACTAAACTCCAAAAGAAAGGAAAGGAACATACCTCATTAAGAAAATAATTGAGGGTGCGATGGGCGCATACGGGCCTGCGGCTCGATGGCCTCCACTGTGATTCTTCATGGTTTGCTGTGGAATCATTTTGCTTCTCAGCACCTGTTGCAAATCCACAATGCACTTTGGTATCTCCTCATAAGTCAAATTCTCCTTCCATTTGCCTTGGTTGCTCTCGTATGTGAAGGATCAGGGATGTATTTCCCTCAAACATCGACACATGGAAAGTATCATGAATCCTTGATAACTCACGGGGTAACTTCAGCCTTGTAAACTCTTGGCCCTGCCTCATCTCATAAGGTCCAATATACCTCGGACTAAGCAGTGTTTGGAAATCTCAACACACCTTTCCCGAGGTGAAATCTTAAGACTTGGTCACATCTGGCGCAAGTCCTCTACTGACGATTGTCACTTTATAACTTTTAAATACATCTCTTGCTATCTTGAGTTATCATGAACAACTTTCCTTTCTCTGAAGTGATCTGTACTGATTAGAGGCCTGCTAGTCTTCTCTCACCAACCTCATCCCGGCCTGTTTGGGTTCTACATTTCTGCCATGTGGTGCCCCAGACCGTTTCTATCTTGCTGATAGGCGTTGTGTTGAATGAGCTCCATTTGTGCTAAGTGAATCGACTCCTTTGAGATTCCATCACCTGAGCTCTCGGCATATCATCACGTGAAACCCACCACAGGGCATATTGTCAATTCCACACCCTCGAAGCCTTGATAGCAAAGGTTTTGAGTGTGAAGCGACACTAACCTTCCTTATGCTTGGTTTTTGTCCAAATGCAGACACATGTTGATAAATCATAACTTTCTAAATTCGTCAATTCCCCAAATTCAAAATTTTAATCATAGACAAAAAAAAACTATTTCTAAATATCCGAAATCTCTCAATTATGCATGTCATATAAAGTTGTTCGAATATAACAATATTTGGGATCTCTCAGGAAATAAAGCTTTTGTACTAATATAAAAATGAAATGTTATCGTAAAGTGACTTTCTCAATTAACTTTCAAAAACCCGATATTTTACATGAATAGACTTATTAGTTCAACATGATCCAACATAAGTTCAATCAAATCCTAATAATGTGATCCTGACCTAGCCATCACTCTCATTGGAAACTAAGTACCTGAAAATATGTCGAATGGGGTGAGCTAAAAGCTCGATAAGAAATACTATGCGAGTTTTCATGGATCAAGTTTTCAATCATATAACGAATAGGAGATGTTTTCATCAAACTTTTGATTCAAAAAATAAGTTGGAACATTAACAAAATATACTTGAAAACATTCTCAATCCATTTCAAATCGGTTTCATATCCAAATGTGATCGAGCAATTTCATATCAAATTTCGATTCAAACACTTTCATATCAAATCCAAAATCAAATACATTTCAAATATATTTTTCTCGGTCATCAGTATATTTTCTGCGGTAATCAAATATCAAGTGGTGCTTGATTGTGTGGTTTTTCAAATGGGTGGCTAGCCTTGAGTGTTCCTTTTAAGATTGGACGGAACCAAACACTACTAGTACTAGTAACCTCTAGCAAGCCCCCTAGAGAATTTGGGGTTCAAATCGATTACATTCCCCGCGAGAAAAATGTAAGGTCAACTATTATATCCGAGATTTGACAAGAGTAGAATAGTGTCAACTATTATATCCAGATTAATAGAAGTAGAATAGTATCAGACTATTATTCCCAGATTGTGAGGCAAGCCTTGAGTCAAATATTTCATTCAAAATTTCAAATTACAAAACATCATATCTCCACATTTTTCTTTCTTAAACAAAAGCAAAATCTCAGTACAATCATTACAAAACTACTTTCGCCATGGATAATAAATAAAATAAGTAAAACTTTTCATAAACCAAGTTTATATATAATTCAGTTTAAACAATTTTCATCCTCAAATGAAGTAAAAACAAACAATTTTCTTTTTAAAGATCTGCATTAATATCCTTTGCATTGCATATATGTATAAAAATAATAATTTTTGAAAGGTGTATTAGAATCCCATACCTCAAAGTGCTCAAAGAACTTTGAAAGAGGCTAATCCAAGAATTTCATCTGTTAAATGTTCATCCTGATAATAAGGAAGGGTTTATCATCATTACTTATTTATTCTTAAAACTTTCCCCAATTTGATATTCTTATGATTATATTATTTTGTTCATATTCAAACATATTGACAAGCTGTTCCAAATGATAACTATTTGAATTAGGTGATTTACAAATTTTATAAAACTATTATTCCTTCCGGATTTTATTTTTAATAATTTATTTATTTTATGATCTTATCAAATATATGTATTTATTTCTATAATTTGCTAAATAATTATTCTAATCATATTCCTTATCACAATAAATCTCAATCCTTAATAAAATATTTACTTGCCAAAATACATATATATTTAAATACTTATCAAATACATATATTTATACAAAATTGACCTTTTAAATTTATCCTATTTGTTTTATCATTATTTTCTTTCAAAATTATCCTTAAATATTTTCACATTCTCATACTAAATGTAATTCAATATGAAACCACCAATCATATTTTATTTTATTTTCTAAAACGAGTATAATCTAATCGACTTCTTCGGGGGTTGATCTAAGGCGAAAAGAAAATTAAGAATCTACATCAAAGAAATCTAGAAAAGTAAAATGAGGAAGATCTTACCTAGAGAAATTTGTTCTTTAAGCCACAGATCCAAGCGAAATACGTCCTCACAGAATTCTACACCCTTGGAAGAAATTCAAAGAAGAATAAATGATTTTATTTTCTTACTCCAGTTATACGACGTATCTATTAAGAAGGTTACCTTTTGACCCCTCTTTCATTAATTTTACCTATTATGATTTGTCATTATACCTCTTTGTGTCATTAAATTAATTGATATCTATTATGATTTGTCATTATACCTCTTTCATGTCATTATACTATTTTATTTCAATTTATACCTCTTTCATGTCATTAAATTGGTGATACCTATTATGATTTGTCATTATACCTCTTTCATGTCATTATACTGTTATTTCCAATTTATACACTCTTTCATGTCATTATTATTTTCCTTAATTTATACCCTATCTGAGTCCCTTGTCATTTATTATTTTAAATCATTTATCTAATTCTATCATTATTATTTTCCCTAACTTATACATATACAAATTCCTGGGTGTTACATTCTCATGCTTTTTAAGAAGTTTGTTACCTCTAAACTTGATTTTTGCAGTCTTGAAATAATTGAGGATGTTTTCTCTCATCTCTTCTTCTAACTCCCCAGTGGCCTCTTGGATGCTATAGTTGCTCCATTTAACTTTTACCCGACTTGTGTGTGCATTAAATTGAACCTTATTCATCACATCCATGAATTTGAGCGGGCACCTCTTCGCAGGTGAGTCTCCAAAAATCTAAATAGGCTCAAACTCTAGCATGAAGCATCGAAAACATATTTCCTCGAGTTGAAACATAAAACACATTATGAATCTTAGACGGGTATGAAACGAGGCTACTTTATGATAAGGTACCTACTCTCTCTAATATTTCAAACAAACCCACAAATCAAGGGCGAGTTTTCATTTCTCAAGCAGTTTTTCAACTTCCAAATATCTCAATTTAACTTTCAATCAGCCAAATTTTAAGATAACAAAATCACGAATTCAAGTACGAATATGGCGGATTATCAACATAACACTTGTGTGTACCTTGATTTTCTTCCAAATTCTCTTCAATGAAGTTATCCTTTCAATAATCAATTACACAAGTTCATGTCTAATTTTTTCTCCCGATATGATCATAACACATAGGGATCATAAACTGTCCATCAAACCTTTATGAAGACGTAATCTCATTGCGGCTTAAAGCTATTCTGAAAATTTAACGAGAGTAAGAACTCAATTACGATTACTTTCGAGTCTAAACATATATCTCATGATATTTCAACTTCGCGATTACTTTCTCGATTAGTCATTTAGTGCAAGTATGAAGCTACTATCAATACTAACTTAGTACTTGATTATTTTCTTTTTTTCTTTTTTCTTTTTTTTTGATGAAGTCACAATCTAAAATAAAATAAATTCTTATTACATACCATAGAATCAAATATTTCATACATTATCAAATCTCCTTAATATCGAAAGGTATACGATAGAAAAATTATTAGACTTTATCCATAAACAAACCATCATAATGAAACATTGTCATCAACTAAGGTTCTTGGTAACCTTATCACAAAAATCCATGGTAATAAGTTTCCCACACTCATTTAGAAGTATAAAGTAGTTACAAAGTACTATTAGGTCTTTGATGTAAACCTCCATATCTGATCACTAAACGAGTCACAAATAATGTAATACCTTCTTCATATATGACCATCAAAATTATGTCTTAAATATTTAAACTTTGCATCCTTTTAGGGTAGATCGTAAGCTTAAAAATAATAAACCTCCTTCAAAAGTTGTCTCCCTTATGTCTCCATTATTTAAGACATTAAGTCTAATCCTAAATTTTCCGAATCTTATTATCTTATTAAACCTGAGCAATTGTTCAAAAGTTGACTAGTTTCAAATAATTCCTTATAAGATCTTAATTCTCAAAACTAAGTTTAGTTTGCACTATAATGCTCAACATAAGAACTCTAAAATCAAAAGGTATGACATGGACTTATCGTATCTCTAATCATATAATAATTGTTTTGCGACAACCTTAAATGATTTCCAAGGAATTTTTTTTTTCTATTTAAGGCATAAATCACAAGATTCTCATTGTTTTATTAGTACTGAATAATGTCATCATAATCCTTAAGTAATTGTATCCAATATCTTCTATTTCTTGCTTAAATCATTTAATAAGACAAAGACTTCAAACTCTCATAAAGTATGAGTAGATCATAATAAAAAAAAGTGTCTTCATATCTTAAGTGCAAAAATCATTTTACCTAACTTCAAATCATAATAAGGTAGTTTTCTCTATCTTAAAATTTCAAATGTCTATAAGTATGTATCAATTTTCCATGTTGCATAGAACACAACATAAATCCTAATGAAAGGCATCATTATACAAAACAAATCTTCTGAACCCAATGAAATAATCGGAATAGAGTTGCTACCAGTTTGCTCTTCAACTCTATGAAGCTATCATCATAGTTATAAGACCAATCAAGCTTAACTTCTTTCTATGTCAGCCTAAAATATAAGATAATCTTAGAGATCTCTTAATGAATTTATTTGTAGTAGCAATAAATCCGAAAACTTCAAACTTCAACAACAGCTGTGATCCTTTCAAATTTCAAATTGTTTTCCTCCCTCATCACATTGACTTAAAAAGACTTAACAACATTTCTAAGCAAATAACTACCTTATGAGGCTTGGCTTATAGTATGATTTATCCGCATGTTTCCACTTGACTAAACTCAAGATAGCTAAGAATATGGAAAGACAATATTTTCCCGAAACAATCAACAATTAAAAAGGTAGTAAGCACCTTAATTCATCCTCGAAATCAAACAAAACCTTAATGTTTAAGGAGTATTAAGTCAATTCAATATCCTTCTTAACAATCTGTCATAAAATAACCAAACCACCATATTGTCCATGACCGGCATGTTCTATAGAAGTGACAAATTCAAATCATATTTCATCTTGATAGAAGTATATTCACTAAACCTGACAAACAATACTAAGGCAAAGAGTGTAGTGAACTTTAACTAGTCACTAAGAAATCAATTATCTAACATACCTTTGTAAAGTACTAAAAGTACAAACGGATATGAACTATCAACTAACACGTCACTCAGCTATATTAGACAAACTTAAACAAGTTCCCATTAAGATCGCCATCGGCTCACGATTCCACTTGGAAGTAGGCTTTTAAACCTTGGTTACCATGAGCACCATCACTCCTATTCCTCTTCCTTTGTTGTTCCTATCTTGAGGTGAAGCTCTTCATTATCCTTCTGCGATAAGGGCTCTGTCTACCGCCTCTAAATGACACCAACGAGTGATATCTTATTCTTGAATAAGGCTTTAGTCCATCTAAAACTTTAATGCTTTTTCCTCCCTCTGTAGCGATCAAGTTTGTGGGGCCAAAGCGTGATAGTTCGGTAAACTTAGCCTCATATTGGGTCGTGTCAAATCTCTTTTTGTTCTAGCGGATGAACTCTCCCACCTTTATTAGTCGAACTGTCGGAAGAGTACTTCTTAAAAAAAACGTCTCCTTAAACTATCTACAAACAATAGGCTGATCCTCTAAATCCTTTTAGTCATGAGCCTGATGATCCCAGCCTCTTTGTCTAACATAAATCTTGCAATAAGATGCTTTTTCGCTTCCTCAAACAATCAATGACAATAAAGAATTTTTTTCTATCTTCAGAATCCAAGCCCTACCCCTCGTTGATCTCGAGATATCGGAAAATAAGGACTCAACTTTAAAGTCGCCAAAGGAGCTACCTACTGGGGATGAGGATCGCCCTCACTCATTACTTCCAGTATTTCAAATTTCGCCTCTCAACCAATCCAGCTAAAGTCCCTAAATATCTATAAAGCCCTTCAGTACTCATAGGGGCAAAGCCTCAGGTGGAGGAGGTGTATCATCATTAGCCTAACTATTTTGGGAAGATGCAAGTCTCCTCAAGCAAGATGGTGTTCTACAAAGCAAAGGTATAACTAATTTAGTCATTACAGCCAAGTAAGCAAGCTAGAATTGTAGGGAATTAAAGGAATAAGACTAGATGAAGTTGAAACTTGCCAATGCATCACCATATATTCCCAAAGGTAAACTAAACGAGTTCCCATCAAGATCATAACCTATAGCTCTGATACCACTCTGTCACGCCCCGAAACCCACCCTAGGGGCATGACTGTCAATTCACACCCTCAAGCCTTCAGCCTTAAGGTTTGAAGTGTGAAACGACACTAACCTTCCTTGTAACTGGATTTTTGTCCAAATACCAAACACATGTTCAGAGTAAATGCGCAACTTTCTAAATTCGTCAATTCCCCAAATTCAAAATTTAATGCCGACAAAAAAAACTATTTCTAAATATCCAAATCTCAATTATGCATGTCACATAAAGCTGCTCGTAATATAACAATATTTGGGATCTCTCAAACTAACTTTTGTACTAATATAAAAATGAAATGTTATCATCAAAGTGACTTTCAATTAACTTTCAAACCCAATATTTTACAGAATATGAACTTATTAGTTCAACATGATCCAACATAAAAGTTCTAATCAAATCCTAATAATGACGAACTCAACCCTAGCCATCACTCCGTGGAAACTAAAAGTACCTGAAAATATGTCAACGAATGGGAGTGAGCCAAAGCTCAATAAGAAATACTAATACAAGCCATGGATCAAAAGTTTTCAATCATATAACAATAGAGATGTTTTTCATCAAAACTTTTGATTCAAAAATAAGTTGGAACATTAACAAAATATACTTCAAAACATTCTCACATCCATTTCAAATCGGTTTTATATCAAATGTGATCCAAACAATTTCATATCAAATTTCGATTCAAACACTTTCATATCAAATCCAAAATCAAATACATTTCAAATATATTTTTCCGGTCATCAAATATATTTTTCTGGTCATCAACATCAAATGGTGCCTAGCTATGTGGGACTTTCTAAAATGGGTGGCTAGCCGCAAATTGTTCTTTTTATGCGACTAACCAAACACTACTAAGACTAAGAACCTCTTAACCAAACCCCTAGAGGCTGGGGTTCAAATCAATTACATTCCCCACCAAGAAAATGTAAAGGTCAACTATTATATCCCGTTGACAAGGGCCGAATAGTGTCAACTATTATATCCCGTTGACAAGGGCCGAATAGTGTCAACTATTATTCCCGTTGACAAAGTCAAACTAACCAGAGTCAAATATTTCATTCAAAATTTCAAATTACAAAACATCATATCTCCACATTTTCTTTCTTAAACAAAACAAATCTCAAAAGTACAATCATACAAAACTACTTTCTTGATCCATGGATAATAAATAAAACAAGTAAAACTTTTCATAAACCAAGTTTATATATAATTCAGTTTAAACAATTTTCATCCTCAAATGAAGTAAAAACAAACAATTTTCTTTTAAAGATCCGCATTAATATCCTTTACACGCATATATATATATAAATAATAATTTTTCGAAAAGTCAGATAGGAATCCCTTACCTCAAAGGAGTAATTCAAAAGCTTTGAAAGAGCTTTTAACTAAAGAATTTCTATCTCAATGAAATATTTCTCCTAAATAATAAGGAAGAGACTATCATCATTACTTATTTATTCTTAAAATTTTCCTAATTTGATATTCTAATAATTATATTATTTTTGTTCACTTCAAACATATTGACAACGTTCAAATGATAACTATTTGAATTCGTAGTTTTACAAATTTTATAAAACTCATATTCCTTTCGGATTTTATTTTAATAATTTATTTATTTTTATGATCTTATCAAATATATGTATTTATTTCCTATAATTGCTAAATAATTATTCTAATCATATTCCTTATCTAATAAAATCTCAATCCTTAATAAAATATTTACTCGCTAAAATACATATATATTTAAATCCTTATCACATATATTTATACAAAAATTCAAATTTTTAAATTTAATATCCTATTTGTTTATCATTATTTTCTTTCAAAATTATCCTTAAATATTTTTCATTCTCATACTCAATGTAATCTAACAGACACCACCAACTTTATTTTATTTTATTTCTAAAAAACGAAAGTGTAATCTAAATCTGACTTCTTCAGGGTTGATCTAAACTGAAAGAAAATTAAAGAATCTACATCAAAGAAATCTAGAAAAGTAAAATGAGGAAGATCTTACCTAGAGAAATTTGTTCTTCAAACCCTAGATCCGAAAGCCGTACGTCCTCTGGAATTCTACCCGCCGGAGAGAAATTCAAAGAAGAATAGAAATGATTTTATTTTCTTACTCCAATTTATACCTGAGGTATCTATTAAGAAGTTACCTTTTTACCCCTCTTTCATTAATTTTTACCTATTATGATTTGTCATTATACTTTTCGTGTCATTAAATTAATTATATCTATTATGATTTGTCATTATACCTCTTTTCTATGTCATTATAGTACTCATTTTATTTCCAATTTATACCTCTTTCATGTCATTAAATTAATTGATACCCATACATTTGTCATTATACCTCTTCTATGTCATATACCTATTTTATTTCCAATTTATACCCTTTCATGTTTGGCTATTATTTTCCTTAATTTATACCTATACAAATTCCTCGTCATTATTATTCCGTAAACTTATGCCAAATTCCTATCATTATTATTTTCCCTAACTTATACCTATACAAATTCCTGGGTGTTACAATATCCTCTAACGTCTCGTAATACTACCGACCGCCATCCGTCCGAGGATGAAATGTCAGGTCAAATGGCGAAAGTACCTAACGCCGTTGCAAACTAGGCCAAAACCTCGATGTGAACCCAACTTCAATCGGACACTATCGGCTAATCGAACCCCATGAAGCCCATTATCTCATCCACATACAACTTGGCCAACTTTTCTAAAGAATCCTCAACATTAACTGGTAGGAAATGAGCAGACTTCGTTAATCGATCAACTATCACCCATATCGCATCATGTTGCCTCTGAGTACGTGGAAGACCTGTAACAAAATCCATAGTGATCTTCTCCCATTTCCATACTGAATAAAGGGAGAATCAGATCTTCCCTGGGCTCGATACTGGGCTTTCACCCGTCGACAGGTTAGGCACCTAGAAACGAATTGCAATCTCTTTCTTCATCCCATTCCACCGCAATGTTCTTCAAAGTTCAGACATCTTGGTACTACTCGATGCATAAAGATATGCATGAATGTGCTTCTTCCATAATGTCTCTTTCGCTTCGCCATACCCGCACACACATTTTCCCGACTCACTATCATGCCATCATCTCTAATCTGAAACTCGCTTTCCTTTTCTATCTCTTCCTTGCTTACTCATCTGCGGATCCCGACCGCCCCCGCTAATCTGATCCACTAGGGAGTGGTCTAACATGAAACGTGGCTAACAAGGCCCCGAATCCTCAACCCTCCAATATCACCCCTAAAGCCTCATCCACCAACAATGGAAGGTAACCTGATCTCATGTGAGACAAAGAACTCTCGGTCGCCACTAAGGCATCCGCTACGACATTAGCTTTCCCCGATGGTACTGTATATCACGCCGTAGTCCTAATCAACTCGCTTCATCTTCTTTGCCTCAGTTTAACTCTTTGGGTGAAAATATATTGAAGATCTTTTATGATCTGTAAAGATCCTACAAGGAAATTGGTTTCATATAAATAATGTCTCCATATTTTTAGTGCGACACGATCGCCGCTTAGCTCTAAGTCAGTGTAGGTAATTCTCCTCATGTTTTAGCTATCTAGAGGCATATGCAATCACCCTACGCCCCGCAAACACAACCAAGGCCTTGCCTGAAGCATCACTATAAATCACAAAGCCATCTTTTCCATCGACAAAGCTAAACCGGAGCCGAAGTCAATCAGCTTCTTCAATTCCTCAAAACTTTGTCGACTGTGCATCTACCTACCATACTTAACATCTTTCCTTGTTTGCTTGGTCAGCGGGTCGCTGATCCCGAGAACCCTCAACAAACTTCCTATAGCACTCGCTAAACCAAGGAAGCTCCCCGACCTCCGACACATTCTTTGGTGGTTTCCACGACACGCTTCTATTTTCTCGGGATCCACACTCACCCCGAACGGGAAATCACGACTCCAGGAATGCCACTTCACAAGCCAAACCGACACTTGCTCAATTTGGTATATAACCGTCGCCCCCTTTAGAGTCTCGGTGAATACAACTCTCAGTGCTCAATGTTCCTCTCGAACTACCGCACACTAGATGTCATATATAAAAACTATGACGAACCTATCCAAATACGGCTTGGAATACTCGGTTCATCAAATCCATAAACCCTGTCGAGCATTAGTCAAACCAAATTTACATCACCAAAAACTCATAATGCACGTAGCGTGTCCCTCGAATGCGCCTAGTGGCCATCACTTCCTATACTCTCAATCGATGATACCTCGACCTCGCGTATCTTTGAGTATCACTCAGATCCTCGGAGTTGATAAAATAACCATCATCTCTGTGGTGCCGGATACCGATTATGATGGTAACTCGTTTAACCGCTCGTAATTCATAACCGCAACCCCATCTTTCTTTTTCACGAAGAGAACTGGAGCTCCCCATGGGGATATACTCGGTCTAATGAATCCCTTACTTAACAATTCTTCTAACTGAGCTTTAAGCTCCCTCAACTCTGCAGGAGCCATCCTATATGGAGGAATGGAAATTGGCTCAGTCCCTGGGATCAAATCAATGGTGAACTCCACCTCTCTTTCTGGTGGTAATCCTGCAATATCATCCGGGAACACATCTGGGAACTCTCTAACAATTGGAATCTCATCCAATATAGTCCCCTCCTTCCCGGTCTCCACCACATAAGCTATATAACCCTGACAACCTTTACGCAGCATCCTTTGTGTTGTCATGGCGGAGATCATACAGGAAGATAACTCTCTACGTAATCCCCTGAACTTTACCTCCATTTTCCCTAGCCTATTCAACTTTACTTCCTTTTTATAACAATCTAATGTGGCTCTATGGCGAGACAGCCAATCCATACCGAGAACCACATCAAATTCCCTCATATCTAAAGCCACAATATCCGCTGGGAACTCCTGTCCCCCAATCAAAACTCTACTATCTCTGACTACTCTATCTGCGATTAACGGATCTCCAGCTGGAAGGGAAACTCTCATACGACCCTCTAATGGCTGGGTCTCTATCTGAAATGATCTAAGAATGGCTTCGATGCAAATGAATGCGTAGCTCCTGGGTCCACTAATGTATATGCATCATGATCAAGGATAGAAATAATACCAGTGACCACATCTGGAGCTGCATCTGCATCTTGCTGAGTCACAGCATATACTCTGGCCTGAGTGCGGGGCTCTGTCTGTATCCCTGGGGCATTGCCTCTACCTCTACCACGACTACCTCACCTGCGGTCGTGGCCGCCCCCATTCGGGGGAAACCCTCCCGATGACCTCTCGTGGTGTTCATCTCTGCACCGCAGCTAGACTGGCTACTGATGTTTCTGCACCAATCAGCTGAGGGCACTCCCTAATGAAATGGCCTTCCTGGCCACAGTGGAAACACCCTGTACTGAATCTCCTACATTCCCCATGGTGTCGTTTCTGACACATGTGACATACAGGAGGAATACTCTGGGTGCCACTGCTAGCAACTGGGGGCCTCACTGATCCCTGACTAGAGATAGCTCCTCGACCTGCACCTCGGCCTCTATAACCTCTGCTCTTGCTTTTCTTTCTACTGCATCAGTCCCTCTCGAGCTTTATTGGATGTGCCCGTGCACTCCTCTTACTCTTACTTTCCAAATTTACTGAGACATGGTCAGAAGTGTTTTGCTCCACTCGTGAGCGCCGCCACTAAGTCCCCAACCCATTCCGAGGAACCACCGATAAATGCACTCGATCCGATGCCGTAGTCCCGATAAAACCTTTGCACTTCAGACTTCATCCGTCAATATAGGGAACCAATCTAACTAGTTCCGAGAACTTCTTCTCATACTCTGATACTGACATGTTCTTTTGTTCCAACCTGAAGAACTCCTCAATTTTTGAATCCTTATGACTCGGGAGGAAAGAACCTATCGCTGAATTCCCGCCTCGGAATCGTCCCATGATATGCCATCAGATACCTCCTCTCACGGCATCCCACCAATCTTTAGCCCCGCCTTCCATCGTAAAAACTCGGGAAAAACAAGACTTTTGCTCATCCGTGCAGCCCAACTCCATAAACCTATTTACTCGGCCCACCTTAATAACTGTGGTCGCTTCGGATCACCACTGCCATCATATGGCTTGGCGCCCAGTTTACTTCTCATCGACCTCCCTGCTCTTCCGTAACCTTTCTGCAGTGGCTATGAGACAGTACTGTCGACCCGTCGCTATGGCTACTATTCGGCAACTGGTGCCACAGTTCTCGTCGAAACAATCCCTTCGGCACTCGAGCCCTTCGTGAAGCGATGGTCCAAATTTCGACCTCGTCACGGAGGCTGATTCATAGATGCCAGAGGAACCTACTACGCTCGTCCCTCCTCTCAGTACTCGCAGACGCCGTAAACTCCGGAACGACTCTCTTAGACCTAATTCTACGCCCCTTTCCCGACATAGTGCTGAAATTTCCAAAATATCAACTGTTTAATACTTTGAATCACTTCATATGTATGTACTTTGAACTTAAACATGCATGGTTGCCAATACTTATGCTATGATACCACGTTGACACACCCCACCCTTCCAAATGGGCAAGCGCGCCTACTAATTCACGTAAACCCCAAATGCTACCTCTAACCACTAGAAACTCCCAGCTTGCTTCGTATTGCTTGCTAAACCTCCTATAAAAAATTTTTCTTTTATTTTTCAAATTAGGGATTTGGTAAAATCTTACAAATGAAAACTTCAAGCAAAGATGACTCGTACCTAGTATAATTCCAAATTCTCAGATATTATCCAAGTTTACACTATATCCAAATATGGCAACCAAAGATACCAAACATATTCTCACAATACTAAACTATGTACATACATGTTCCATTACATATTCAAAGTGTTTCCTTTACAAAATATTCTTAATCTACAAGACTTGTACAATGTAAGGACAAACTTATCAGGCTCCAAACAAGCTCACACCTGCATTCCGGAAAATAGTTTTAAAATACAAAATAATGAGCTAAACGAGCTCAGCGAAAGTGTATGCTTTGATAAAATGTTTTTCTTTTCTCCTGAACATCTCAAAATGTAAAACTCTCTTTACAAATATTTTCCGTAAGCTTTACTTGCTTTGCTTGCTTTAAAGTTTCTAACACTTTTTCGTCATTACCAGACTCGTTGTTTTGTTTTGCTTTTCTTAAAAGCTTAAAACTTTATTGCTTGCTTGCTTGTAGTTTATA